>SSHR01003921.1:0-18311 GCA_006518225.1 Fusarium neocosmosporiellum | reverse complement strand
ATAAAAAAATAAAAAATAAAAAGAAGGGAAAGAAAGGAAGAACCCCGAAAAAACACCAAATTGCACCTTAAGAAATGTCGCGAGTTCTGACTTCGTAGGCCAAGCTTAGAAGAGCCTTCCCTCACTGCTCAATGTGTTCAACAAGAAGCTTCGGCTCACGGGCTTCTGTTGGCAGGTTGTCGATATCGACCGTTGGCCCCAGGTCTGCGTCGCCAGCTGAGCCAGCTGTAGCAAATTTCTTGGCCATCTTTTGACCCAGATGGAGTGCAAGTCCGTGGTTGTGTGCCTCAACAACCGTTCTCACACACACCGTGCTTGGAAATGCACTCCACCTGCGACATTTGCAAGGTGTAGCTGGGCGTGAACGTGACACAGTCACTTTTGCCCATGGAACCGGTGACGTCGCGCCAAATGATGCTCAGTCCGGCCTTTTGGTCAATGGCCATTGTTCTTTCTCGCCTGCTTCCGGACCTCAGACTCTCGTTGTTCGTTTCCATCGACCTTCCGCTTCTTGGGATGTGGCGAAGAAAGATCTTGCTTCAGACACCCGCCTTAACCCCTTTGGCGTCGAGGTCTGGCGTCGAGGTCTGGCGATAGTCGGGAAGCCTTCTTCATTGTCCAGTCGCGGAACATTTGACCAAAGTATTCTTCGGATGACTCCTTAGTCACTGGGCTTTCCTAGAGCTAAAGGAGGTCATTGTAGGAGATTCTCTCCTCCCGCATGAAGTCGTTGCCCGGTTGATTTTTGTCTTTGGCGGCCGTGAAGACAAGGTATCGGCGGCATCATCATAACATATACGTAGGCAAGGTCATTAATAACTAATAGAGAGCTTGGGATATCTTTATGTAAAAACTAAGTACACAATTAGAAGATACTCTCTGTCTCCTTAAATTATTCCTCTTACTCTGAATCTATTATTACTACAAGATACTCCTAAGGATTTAGAGAAGGCAGACAAGTAAGTGCCAACCTTATTTGCGTAATTGAACGCAACCATGTAAGGAAAATTTCAGTACGACTCGGTTCAATTTGGTCGGGCTCTTTCTTGGGAGCCAGTGGCATGGAAGACTGGCTTGTAGAGTGCATAGAATGAGAAATAGTTCAAGGTATAATTGTATTGGAATAAGATAACCTGATATCTCAAGGTTGATGTTCCTCATTCGGTGAGGCTCTTTTGTCCGCAGCTACCGGTATGGTTACAAATCCATGTCCCAATTCCCGCCGGCGCTCTCTAGACTCGCGGCTCTAGAGTCAGTAGACAGGCAGCGGCTCTGTCTGCCCCATTGTTACATCCATTGACGTTTCGCGCCGATACCCTCAGCCAAGGGTCAGTCTGACGGGACATAAAACTGCATTCATATAGTCTCAGACTCGTCTTGGTCGTTATTCTCCATCAGCAAACCCTCAGGTTTGGCGTTTGCTAGAGTCGACATATATCTCCGCTCTTTCCCCTCCTGGGTCCAAGTCGCGCCCATCTCAAATGTCAACGCCTCGCTATCGTGTCAAGAAAATTCCTCCATTAAAAAAAAAAGCAGATCCAGTCGTTGGTGTTGTTGATCCTTCTCTTACCGAGGACTGGCGTGTCGGCAAAAAGCCTCGGGGCTTTGCTCGGTAGCTGTCGCAACGGTGTGAAGGTCGTTGGTTGATTTTGGGTATAATTATACGTAAATATGTGATTATTGTCTCTCAATGCTCTCTTCGTTCAAGTCCAGGACTTTCATGTTTGGTTCATGCTCAGTGGGTGGATGTCTTTATCTTTATATGTCGGCAGAGCAAACGTCTCTCCGGCATCCCATGACGACGCTGGCGGGGGTCTGGGGCTCGAGAACGAACGTGCCGGCGCATGGTAGCGAACAGTTCGTCCAAAGTAGTCGGGGGTTCTTCGTCCACTCTCAGGGGACTTCACTGGAGTAATGGGTGTTACCGCGGCGCTCGAATCTCGTGAGAGCATCTCGTACGAACGTGTGCTATTCTTGGTATCGATGTGGGCATCCACCGATACAAATTCTTTCTTGTTCTTGAACGGCTTCTGGAATAGTTCGACCCACCCTTGGGCCATGGACCATCGTCCGAGGAAGAAGAGCAGCCAAAGGCCGTTGAGCTACCGCCAGTTAGCTGAGGTTCAGGTCAATCTTTGATACGACAACATACTGCGAGAAGAAGCAACACAGCCGTGACAGTTGCTTCGTTGAGAACAAGTGCTGTTGCCTCGTCGAGACAATTGGCCTTTTTGCCGTTCTCCAAGACCAGGCACTTCACCCAGTCCTCAGCCAATGTAGGGTCGTCAGTCACAGACTGCACCACGTTGTCCTGGAATACAAAGATGACAGAAAAGAAGATGACATCAGCGATGATGATGAGGACGATTGCAATGCCTCGCCATTGAAGTGCGATGACGCGACGAACCCTACGGTATGCTTGTCGTGGGCTCATGGTCTTGATGCTCTGTGTGTAAGTAGGCAGGCTGGAACCCTCCGAGGACGCGCCGTTGTCTCCCAGGGCAGCCAGGTAAACCTTAATGCAGTAGCCAAAGGTGGTAAAGGTGATGATAACGGTCAACCCAGCGAAGAGCATCAGAGGGATCCAGAAGTCGGCCAAGCTGTTGGCGTGGTTGATGTGGCATGTCGCCCCGAAGCGGAACGAGACACCACTGAAGACGAGGGCGAGGATGATGCCCAGAATAGGAACTCCCCATCCTGCCGCCTGGGCAAAGATCATAAAGTTCCGGCCAACAAGGACCTGCCAGCAGATCTGAAGGTGAAGCGATACGGATCTGAGAAACACCCACATGACGCCAGCCCAGCCTCCGAGGAGCAGGAATGCGCCCGAGGCGCCACAGACCTGGCTCGTCTTCATGCTATGAGGGGTGATCTCATTGTAGCATTGGTCCGGTCGCGCTGCCAACGGAATCACAAAGCCCAGCTGGTTGGTTACATCAGTAGCTGCGTGCCAGGACCTAGGACATCAACTCACATTCATTAGCAACACGGCAAAGGTCAGGCATATGCTCAGGTAGTGACGGTTTGTCTTGTCCACGGGCAAGCATGCCCATGATAGGAGCAAGAAGACGCAACACAGCACACTAAAGGCAGCGACCCAGTTCGCGACCGCTGTCAGAGTCTCGAAACGATCAGGGTACACCCAGTCGGTCATAGGACAAGGCAGGCAGCATTGCATGGAGCCCACCGTTTGACAGAGCCGTCCATCGACAACTAAGTATTTGTTAGATGATCCGAGGACAACATCCTAACTCAGACACTCTTACATCCACCCTCGTCGGGAAATAGCTTCTGGTCGAAGAACGGCGGTGGGCAAAGGTTTAGCCCAGAGGTAGTGTTGGCCATGGTGAACGGAGACCGGAGTGAGGCTGTCGATAGAAATCAAGGGCGCTGGCCACAACAGGCGCAGGTCCTATCGAAGGAAAGTTCCCCAGCCCAGTCGGTAGAAGTTGAAGGTCGGTCGAGTTCAATGAGATAGAAGGTATGGCGCTGATCGGTCGATTCGATATTGAGTAGAACAGTTGACGCCGATATGAGTCCAGTACGACTATAACACAGCGAGCGGTTCTTCGATACGTTGAGGATGTGTCACCAGGCGGCAGTACCGAGATGGTTTCGACGGGTTTGTATACAAGAGATGGGGAGGTAGGACGTCGAGGAATCCCAAGACGGTATAGTAGACAAAAGAGTATTACACAAGAAGCATTATCCAAGACACAATAGACAAGACGGCAACACCAAGATGGTGCGGTCAGCACAGAGACACAAGAGACAGACAACCAGCAAAGACGAGGTCGCGCGTGGGGAGGAGGGTAGGCGGGTCATATAGGCTGGCGGGATGGAGAGAGATCTGGATATTTGGCCAGCAGCACTACGGGGATCGAGGACCAAGCTCGAGGCGAGGGTGGAGGCAACGGGTCCCCTCTGTCTTGGTCGCCACCCCTGCCATGCTGGGCCGGGAGAAGGCTCGAAGAGTTCCTTTACATCTACATCTCTCCCACCCATTCGGGGCCGTATAGACCACGGGCGAGGGCCCTCTGTCGGGCATGGCACCGGGACCGGGGTTGTTCTGACAGGGACCAATGGGGCCGTGATGGAGGGCTGAGTTGACGATTTCTCAGGCGCTGCGACTACTGGAGATCACAGCTTGAACCGTCATTGGGGGGAATGGTGGTCGGTGATGACGAGCGGGCGCCCATTCGGAAGAGCAGAAGAGGCGGCGAGAGAGGAGGGGCACAGTGAGGGAGCAGGGGTTGCTGGACCTCCACTGAGAGCGACCCACCAACACGCAGCCCTGAGAGGCCCCGGGGACTCGAGAGGGTCTCGAATGGAACCCGTTTCCCAAGAAGGGCATCTGTTGCTGCCAGGTCCCAGGGGCAGAGGCGAGTTTTAGCGGAGCCGGAGGTTTTTAGGTGGGGAGCAGTGTTTTCACCGCAGGGGTGAGCTCCAGGGGTGTCGATGTGTGTCTCGGCCGCTACGACACTCCCCTTGCATCTGACTCCGGCGACACGGCCGCCCAACCCCAGACCCCGGTAATGAGATTGTGGGCGATGAGTGACCTCACTCACTCAACCCACGACGGGACACTCAATCCCAGCAAGCCCTGTGTGTATTAGTCTCAGGTCGGTCGTTTCTCCAGGCCCAGATCGATGGTACTCAGGGTCCGTGAGTCCGGCTTGTACCACAGCCAAGTAGGCGGCCACGTTGAGCACTCATCAAGTCGACATGCCATTGGCAATTGCTCGACCAAACAACAGGTCCTAGTGGTAGAAAACAGCATGCAGAGGAGATGAAGAGACCGCCCAGACTATCCATACAGACCAACCATGGGCCTCGATCTGCCTTTTCCACCCTCATGGGTGGTACAGTTTTCTTCCATGCTGACCTTGGTAGTTGGGGGCTACTTGGCCGGACCCTGGCGGCCTGGGCTGATTTTGAGATGCGTTATGCGAAAAAGAGTCTTCTGCGAGCCTTGGTTGGATCTTGGACGACGAGTAACTGTACGGTCTCGGCTATAGTTCGCAGGTTGGGACTCGAAAATATTTCGTCAAGAGGCGCTCGTACCTATACTCGGTCCCGCCGGTTTGATCATGGGTTAGGCGTGCTTTGGCGGTGGCTGTTTTGCGGGGCGGCGTTTCTCGAGGCCTCACTGCGCCATTATCAAGGGTCCTTGTTCGATGCTCTTGGACGCCTCGTCATTGAAGGAAGGTGGGTTTTCTATCGACAAAGTCGCCATTCCAGAGACGGCATCGTCATCACCACCTCTGTCGACGTAGATACTGTACGCAGGTGTCGGGGCCACGTTGCTCGCCCCCCATCGAAACGGTGAACCCTCGAGGAGGGACCCATCTGGGTGCCGTTCCGCGCGTCTCAGGGCATTTGGTCGGTTGATGGTTCTGCAGAGGGGCGGAGTTCCGTGCAACCGTTGAATCTGCGAAGCTTAATGGGCGGGAACCAACGAGAGGCGCCGCCACCATAGTGAGTATTTCTGGAAACCAGGACAGCTACGTCGTGCGATACGTCGCCTTGGCCGAATCGACTTGCTTCTTGCTTGCTGCCTGCCTGCCTGCTCGAGAGGGAGCTGGGTTGAGTGAGTCGCATTGTCGCATCGAAGCGGGGCATGACGAGCATGTCCAAGTGTCACGGGACCAGGCCTTCTTCCAGTTCAAGTCCATCATCGCGCCCACAATTTGTTTCTGATGGCCCACGGTAAGCATCCAAGGATCTCTATCTTTCCCATTCCAACGCTTCATTTGTCAATCCAGGCACGAGTGTGCGTATATGTGCCCCAACCGGACATGTTCCCCCTCGGACGATGATGATCTTGCGCTTACTAGATTGTCCATCACAATGCCCCATCACCATCTCGAGCAATGCCGATATCGTACCCGTCACCATCCACCATCGAACGAGGCGTTCCTGTTGGTGCGCGGCCTTTCAAGCACATTAGACTTCCCTAACGCTCCCGCTCATCCGCTTCTCATCACCCAGTCGCTGGAATTGGGTTATGTGGCTGGTTCTGGAGCATTAATATCAACGCCTGTTAAGGCTGATCATCTTGTGTTGGTCTCAAGCCATTGCGAGACTGTGGCCAGTAACCTCTCTCACAGCGCTCTTGAGCCGTCGCCCGAAAAGCACTCAGACAAGACACAGGCCGTCTTCGCGCTATGACTGGCTTCTCGGCCCTTCTCCCCTCCCTGCTGATTTTCTCCACTAGACACGACGCACCCTGGTCCATCACACCCATCATCACTCCCGTCTCGCCCATGCTCATGTTCATTGATCCTCTTGTCGCCGCTTCTGTCTGTTGGTTGTGACTCGCAGAGGCCCCTTGTTCACATGGGCATGTCATCGAACCTGCATCCAGCCTTTGCCACTCAGGAACCAAGTCCTCTGTCCTCTCGCGATACCCCGACTTGGCTTCTGATTTGCCTCTTGGAATTTGACTCTCGAGTCTCCCCACAACCGTCGACTTTGTCGGGCCCAGTCACGGCGAGAGATGCCAGTTTCCACTGCAATGGCAATCTCGCGTGCCTGCATCAATAATAGCTTACTCGCAAATGCTAAAACGGACAGAGCACGCCTATTATTGACTATAGGCATGGACTCATCGATATAAGCCGCATAACGCACCCGGAGAGGCGGGAATTTTTACCAGAGCTCACTTCAATGTCCGGATGTCCCTACCTGCCAAAAAGTCTCCCCTGCAGTATATCAGACCAGGGCCCAAGTTGCAGATCTCCAACGGTTGGTGATCGAGGGCCGCCAAGTTGTCGTTCTAGTCGTATTGTTCCTTTTGCCCAAACCCGATGCAAGCTTACATATGATGATCACATCACATCAGGTCATCTTCTCCTCAGCATCCTCCACGGAGACTCCAAGCTGATATGTCGCATCTGCACCTGGAATCGAAAGCGAGAAATTGAGCAGGTCGAAGTCGACCATCCCAACAAAAACAACAAACAAAGGCATTGATTGACCGACAACGGCTAGTTGGTGTGCCACACTCTTTGCAGGTACCTGGCATCCCCCGGCCGGCATGGGCCAAAGGTCTGTCATGTCACTCTCCCCGGTCAACTGTCAGCCACTTCCGCTGCAACTAGGAGAAGTTGGTGGTGTGTCATCTTTCTTTTTCTGTGCCTTCGGCCCTTTCTTGCGACATCCCAAGACACATGCAGGAAAAGTAACGGCTAGCCATGTGCACTAACAACTCGGCCGAACGAGGCACATCCCATTGTCTTTTGTACACGTAAGAATGCCAGATGAAACTCCCACTCTCTATACTGCTCGTCGACGCACCTCCTGAAGATCCGAGCGAAGAGACGGCTGTTGCACCAACTCGTTGTCGGCCCGCTTATCAGACCCTCACCAGAGTCCACATCTATTCTTGGGCTGTCTGAGTCCGGCGGACAAAAGGGCCCGGGAGGCCCCGATGGTTGTCAATTGAGAGCCAGCATCATTTCTGCAGACTTTGATTAACACCCTCCGTCCGTCATCTTCCCCGCATTCTTCCTTTTAGCTTGCCTCTCTTACACCCACCCATTCGGCACTTCGATCGTCAGGATAATAAGAAAGGACAGCATGTGAGGCCGACAAGTGTCGGTCATCAGCACAGCAAGATGCCTCAACAAGCCAGACTCACTGATCTATGTCGGGGTTTGATCTCTTTCCGAAACGCCTTGCATCGAAAGAGCCTGGGCCGGTGACGGAGACTCTGACATAGTCACGGCTCACATGCCCTTTACGGTTGTGTGGCGCTTTGTCCATTTCCATTCATCTCCCTTCCAGAAGCTTACCAGTAGTGCTGAAGCCTTCAAGCCTCAACCCTGTCCCGGTTGTTAATGCCAAGTTTGTTGCGTGGTGGAACAAGTTCAGATTCCTGGGCTGGAGTGACGCCAAGACCTCATGATACAGGGAGTCTGCCCTTATCAGAGAGAGAACAGCACAGGGCAGCACAGCATGTCGAGTAGCACTCTCCTATGCAAAGCGCAAAGTTGCCTTGTTAGGTGTGTTCTTTCGTCGCCAATAGTCCCCTATGGTAATGCCCGAAACGGCCGAGAACTAAAGACAGCTTTAGTCTCGGAGAGGTGAGGGCGGACCGACCAATGCCACCAATGGTGGTATGATCCAACTGTCGGGAAACCTTTACGAACATGGGACCTCACTAGCCTCTATGCAAACCCCGGCCTTCAGCCCTTACGACTGTCCCGCCGCCGCCCGGAGGCGATGTCGATTTGGACGTGAAAGACTTGACCGTTACATTGCCCCTTGGCAAGAGCTCCACAACCATAAGCGCAAGGCTGTGGTGGGTAAAGACGTTGCGATAATCGGGCTGTTGGAGCAAATTTCACCTGCTTAGTGGCACTCAATTCAGCCGTCAAGAGCGCAAGATTAGACCTTCTTGACATGCACGACGGGTAAAGGACCTACATGATACTCTGCGGCACCTGTCTGGGCGCGACAGGGGCCTTACGAGCAGTCAACTTGATCGGTTCTGCGCCGGGCCTCTACTCTGCGCCGACTTGTGGAAAGGAAGGACTTATACAGGGCGGAACAGAAGATTGGATGACGAAGTTTGGGGTGTCAGTAAGGGCACGGATGTCATTGCCGCGAAGTGATTCAAAGGACTGAAACAACGGACACAGGTTCAATCACTAAAACCACCGAACCTACTGTTCTCTAGAAGAAGCGACGTGTGGCACGGTCCCCAGACTCCACGCACAACATCACCAAGGCCAACAACGGCTTGGCTGGTTGCCGACTCAGGCGCGTCCCGCATAACTAGTCGTGGAGTTGGTGTTGATGTGGCCCATGGGTCGTCCGGGAGGCTAGCTGAATTTGGTTTCAACGCCGGAAGTGTTTGAGCTAGATCGCCTGAGAATTCAACCACTTTTGGCTTCAAGCATCATCTAGCAAACCTGGAGTGCTTGGAGCCAGGTTTGCGATCGCCGTTGAGGTCCAGCTCCTGGGGGTCCTTGCGAAGCCAAGGCGGGCTCCGTCCGAGGGGGGGCAGCGGAACTCAGAGCACAGCACTGACAGGCAAACCTAAAAGAGAAGGCTGCCTGGGTATACCCATGTCAGGTTTCAAGATGCCCCTCTTCCAGAACGATGTTGTGCTTCATTGCTGTGGGTTGCGTCGCAAGGCATCGGAGTTCCAGGCACACAGCTCCGATGAGGCTAGGGCTAGTGTTGCCGTTTGTGGACGAAAGAGGCTTGCTCGTGTATTCACGGCAAGGAAGACGTTGAAGTCATTATTTCTCTGTCCCGAGCATAATTAACGCCACTCGGCTGCATTCTAGCAGTCGCAAATTACGGATGTCGGGACGAGAGAGTGCGGAACTACGACGTTGCTGCAGCCGCGCTGTTCAGGCCTCAGACCTCAGGATAGCAAGCAGTCTTGGGGTTTAGAGGTCGAGGTTTCTCAACAGTTCGAGATGGGGCTTGATGTTGCGCTTGATGTTGCACTTGGATGGTGCCATCCTCTTCCGTTTAAAGGCAGGGACAAGATCTGTTGTCAGTGAACCCATGTCTTGGCTTGGCAGTCGGTTGGAGTTGGGTTTCACCTCCTGGCCGCGACCATGCCCTATCTTGGCATCTTGATGGTCTTGGCGGAACGAGCTCGACTTGTTGAGCGGCCCGTTTTGGAGATCGGGGCTATAGGTTGAGCAACCGAGTATCGTCTCAATTCTAGCCTGCTATGCAAATCTCTTGTCGAGAGATGCCGTGTCTGGGTCCCGTAGACCCCGGGCAACCAGCCTGAGACGGCGGGTTTTTCCTGGTTTGGCTTTCAGTTGAACCGCGTCTGCAGGCTCGACTTCCGTGTGGTTACCAGGAGCCCGACGAACTGGAACCGAATCGTGCGCGTCTTTTTGAGGAGATCCCCCCACGCGGTCGCGTTAAACCGCGCAGAGAAGGTCGATGGCACGGTGCAGCAGACGTATTCCAGAAACGACTTGGGGCCCAAAGACACTGTAGGGAGGGGGGAAACATGTGTTTCCTCATACGACATGATGCCCGAGCCCACTGGTCCTTGTAGGACGCTCGAGCCAGGACGACGGGTTTACGGCCCCTGGCCTGAGGAGTGAAAAAATGCAACCATGTGTGCTCCTTTGCGGGAAGGATGCGGTCGGGGAGTACGTAGTAATCTATCGCCGACAGACTCTCAACGGGTCGGGTCGCGGAGGATTAAGACGGTACATATCAAGTTGCTCCTTGAGCATTAAACACTACATATTATGTTTGTAGAAACAGATACATTAAATGCAACCAACCTCAACTACTCAAGATTCCAGTCACAGGTGCCCTAGAGCAAATAAGAGCAACAATGTGTCACAGTTCCCGCAAGCCAGCTACGCGGAATCAAGAGAGCGCTTCAAATCATCCACTAGGAGCATTGAAGCATTGATGTCAGTTTTGCATCCATCCAGGACATCTCGATATTGGTCCAGGGTAGGTGACTTCACAACTGCTACTTGGTGAGGGATAGATGGGTGAGTAACTTGATCATCAATAGGCACTAATGAGCGATTGGTCGAGTTTGTGTAGTGAGTATTAAAATATTGTTTGTGGTTTGACGAGAGACTCGTTATCGTATCACTTGGTGTGACAGGTTTTCGGATTTTGCAATGGATGGTTTGGTTTGTACGGTGGCTGTGAATTTGTCCTTGCCCCGCCATTGACTCTGATTTTAGCCTCACTGTCCAAAGTCTTCAATGACATCAGCTCTCGACAACTTGATCATATCCAAGAAGAGACGGGTCGACAAAGCAGGAGATTCACACGGCACGGAGAGGATAAACGAAAGCACCAATCTCACAGGCACGTTTACTCAAGCCAACTTAACAAAAGCCGCCCCCTCAACCACTACCCACCATGGCTGGAGAAGCCCCCATCGTGTCGTCCATACGACTCTCGAATGATGAGGGAGATCCCGTCGCCGTCGTTCGCGTGCGAAACCTCCAGACAACCATCCAGGGTCCCAAGGACGCCTGGGGTCGCGGGGCCAAGCAGCAGCCTCTCCTGGTGTCTGCCGAAGTCTCGCTCACCCAGCCCTTTGGGACATCGTCTGCTGATGACAAGGTCGCTTCAGACACGGTGCACTACGGGATGCTCAGCAAGGCAATACTCAGTACTCTGGGCCGTCTGCCCAAGTCGGGGCTGTCACTGAGCGATGTGCTGAATGAGCTGTGGATCGACCTCACCGGGTTCCGCTACAACGGGCTGAGAGGGCCCTCGGCAGGCGAATCGAAGTCGTTCCTGGATATTAGCTTCATCCGTCGGCTGACCATTTCACTCGCCCTCCCCAAGGCGTCACTGATGGGCAGCGCGATTCGTCTCTCTGGGTCTGCCCTCTTCAGCAACTCGTCTCTCACCACGCGGAGCCTGGAGCTCGGTTTGGAAGGTCTTCGGGTTCCGACACTCATCGGGGTCAACAGCAACGAGCGCACGGCCAAGCAGGTCGTCATAGCGAATGTGCGGATAGACGAGTACGAGACCATGTACGATGACTATGCCGTCCTCGAGGGCGTGGTGGTTGATGTAAGTCTATGGATACCAGAGCGAGTGAGTCGCATGCTCACAGTTTACAGGCCATGATAGCGTCGTCGTTTGAAACACTGGAGGCTCTGGCAGCAGACATCTCGGTGCATGTTGCTAAGCACCTACGATCTAAGCGTGACGAGTTTTATGGAGCGATCATTCGCATTGGACTGGAGAAGCCTACCGCCGTGCCCCTTGCCGATGCGGCCTGTGTCGAACTGACCGTCAAGACGGAGGATGTCAGGATTGACGAGACCGAGACCAAGGTCAAGAC
The DNA here is from genome assembly GCA_006518225.1 of Fusarium neocosmosporiellum. Taxonomy (NCBI): domain Eukaryota; kingdom Fungi; phylum Ascomycota; class Sordariomycetes; order Hypocreales; family Nectriaceae; genus Fusarium; species Fusarium neocosmosporiellum. The sequence continues at coordinate 6,499 of SSHR01003921.1, read as the reverse complement.
GGAAGAGGTCGAGACAAAGACAACCTAATGAAGCATAGAGAGAGATATGAAATATGAACCCAAAAAATGACTTGTGTACACTGCTAGATATGTGATTCTCCGATACACCCCTGAAACTCAACTATACTACACGACAATGAGACGAATTCGCAAACCCACACGTGAAAAAAACACCTGTGCCCTTACTCCCGCTATTCCATCTTTAAACCGCAGCGAGGAACGTCTCCCTTTGTGACGGCGCGGATAAAGTCGGGATCTGGATCAAACAGCATGACGTGAAAGTGCCTGACGGCATTCACAGACTGCAAAGCCCGCCAATTTTTGAACCAGATGACCTGCTCTCGTCAGCATTTATTCATTATAGAGGTTAGATCCGAGTCTATCACATGTTCGTTAGGGACATTCGCCCGAAATGTTGTCGTCACAAAGTCATCAATCTCCTGCCTCGCCCCGTCGGCCAGGTCCCCTGTGGCAGGGTCCTCGACGAGGTCAAACTTTGTCCACACGACGAGGTGGACGATCCTGGGGTCTATACCGTATGGCGCGTCGTTGTGGAGGATCTTGTAGTCGTCCTCAAACTCAAAGGGGGCGCCGCGCGGCGCCACAGGGGCAGGCCAGCCTAGCCGCTGGTTGAGGATGAAGTTTGCGACGCTGCCGTGCTTCTTCTTGAGGTAGAAGACAAAGGCCTTGTAGCGGCGCAGGGCGGAGGGCACGCGCTTGAAGACCTCGAGACGGTTGGACTGGACGATCTGGCGGACCTCGTCCCAGGAGAGGACGTGGAACTCGGAGTCTGGGGTCGAGAGGATGCCGACGTCCTTGGCCGAGAGGTTCTGGAGAAAGTCGGGACACTGATCCGTCCTCTCGTCCTCGGGGATGTTGTAGTTCCAGTACTGAAGAGTCTCTGCGCTGCCCATTGTCGTACCTTACGGGATGAGGAGAAAAAAAGGGGGGATGAGTTCAAAGGATTCAAGTTACGGTGAGATTTGGGTGCCGAAGGATTATCTCTGGGAATGGATGTGTAGCACCCCGTCAGTTGCAATAAGCCAGCCGGCAGTCCTAGGGGCGATCGAGCCAGAGGATTCTAGACGGCGATGGCCCGTTTGGAAGTCGGTGAGCATACGATATTTTCTTGATGATGGCGTCTGCCTGCGATGACGAGGCGTGAAGCTCTCGAAACCGTTTTACGTGGGGGAGAAACGGACCGTTTTTCCCACATGACGGGCGGCTCCTTCTCCACAGGGCTGCAGATGACATGAACGTGGTCAGATAGGAGCTGTTTCTCATCATTGTGGCAGATATAAGGGAAGCAAAACTTGGAAAAACACTTATAAGGGGTTGCACAGAGTTGTAGCATGTTTGTAGAGATGGCATCAAGTTTCCGCATGGAGGCAGCGTCGTTGAAACCAATGCTTACCAGCTTCGATTGGTGGATGATGATGCACTGGCGGGTCCCAGGCCCGGCTCATGGACAGTGGAGGTTGTGTAGCAGACGATAACAGGCTGGGGAGAGTCTTGGCTCTGCAAGGTTGCTTTTTACATGGCCTTTGCCACTGTCAGTTGAATGCTTGCTTCCCTTCCTTTGTCAAAACAGCTCAAATCGGCTATGCACGTCGGCCAACATCCATGATGTGACATGACAGTTCGGCTTGTGTCCAATGCCGGGCCCACGTGGCGAGAGGCATGAAAGCGCGCACTTGCGAGCCATAGAAAGAGATCTATTGCCGCAGCGGAACGGAACGGGAGAGGCGCTTCGAGATGGTTGTCGTCCAGGCCAACCGACCTCCCTCCGAGAGAGTTCCGATCCGTGTCTCGAGGCGATATGAAGAGACCGATGTTGCCCAAGTGATTGCCACAGCCTCACTCAATACATTATCCCTGGCCATGTCTCCTTCACATGGTAGAGACAACGACAACTGGTTCGCAGGGAGATCGACCGGGAGATGGCACTAACGTTGGCTAGACAGGAACCAGCCCGCCGTCGAGTTCGTCCATTCATTCGCATGCCTATCCACTCTCTCTGTGCTTCATTTCGCCGGGGCCCAGGCAGACTGGATTGCTGCTCGTTTGCTTTACCCGGCCAATGACAGCCCCCAGATATGGGGCCCAAGAGCCGCCTGGCATGCCCGCCGCTCTTTGAGCTTCCCTGACGGGAGCTTTGACCTGGGGGCCTTGGGAAGCTTGGGCCTTAATTTAGGTGGACGGCGGGACTTCATGACACCTGTACTGTACTAAGAATGGAACGGCTTAACAAGCTCGTTGAGACTACAAGCAGATCTCGTTGGTTGAGTGGCGTAGTAGTCGACCTGGGAGCGAGATTTCGCCCACCGGCAATAGTAGGTGAGCGGTTTGGTTCGCCTCGAGTAGAGGCCGCCACCAACAAGGTCTGGTCAGCAATGGATCGGATATCATGATGGCGATGGATACCTGCCTCCGGTATCTGGTGCATTGGATCCAGCTGCAGCCACATGCAGCAGCATCTGTACAGTAAGAGTATCGCCAATACTGGCTTGGAGTGGTTCGCCGCCCATCATGATATCCACCAGAACCTCTGTCCTGCTTCCGTTCCATCCACGTCGTGCATCTGCTCTGCTCGTTCACGGCCTTCATCCCGAACTTCGTCCTCTGAAGGGGGGATTCCCCTGGTTGGTTGGCACGCCACCGAGGGAGATCGCTGGTGCAAGTGGTGGGGTTGCTCCCCATGTCCAAGGCAAGACCAGAAATTAATCATTACGACGAGATCCCAGATACGATGTCCAACTAATACTAGAAAAAAGGAGAAACAGACATGCCCCCATTCCCAGTCGCCGCCGGTTGCCTGAGCCTGCCCGGTGTTTTGTTTATATTTATATCCCCCTCATCACCCTCTCCGTGACTCAAATCATAGCTTCTCCCCTATCTTCCCAGCCTGACAGCGTCTACAAGGTGAGCAAAAAAAAGCCTCCATTCCCTCAATCGTAGGCACATCATGATGAGACATTGCCATTGCCAAGCCCCCGACGTCAACAAAAGACAATAGCACAACAACACTCACAAACACTGCGTGCCAGCTCAACAGCTAACGCCCCAGAGCTACTAGACCATTGCTGAATCCATCATAACTTGACCTGTCGCCCAAAAAGGTTCCCTCCCCCCCAACGTAACCTGCCTTTGACGAAAGGAGAAAGAGACAAGAGGCCATCTCGCCGAGATAAGAACGTCACTGTTACACTTTGAACCGCGCCTTTTTCCTGGCTGGATTTTCTGCCCGTCTTTTTTTGTCAGCTCTCGGCCTCGCCACCCCCACCAACACCTTCCAGTTCTGCTGGCTGCTGAGCTACGGGCATCACCGCCCCGCATCCAATCCATTCTCCTCCCTCCTTTACCTTCCGTCATTCCTGACGGGACCCAAACTTGAACTCGACATCCCATCCTCCATCCTCATCCTCCTTTTTTGAGCCCTTTTTTGCTCTTCACATTTTTGCTCCCTTTGAAGCCTGACCGCTTGTTTTGCTCCATTTCCTCCCGCATCCCTTGTAACCGTCACAATGGCCAGTGCAATCAAGAGCGCGCTGCCTACCCACCTGAAGCCTCACTCTGGCAGTGATGATCAGCTCTTTGAGCGCCGTCATGGCAAGACGCGCAGTCACATGGTGAGTCCTAGTCCTGCATTGCCCTCCGGATCCCTCAGTCCTACGATTCAATTCGGGGAGAACCAGTGATAAGGCGAACATCTTGGGCTGTTGCTTCGGTGATGATAAAGGCCTGGCTGTCCATGCGCCTCCTGAAGCTCCCAGTCACCAAAGGTCGTTCCCAAGCATTCACAACCGCACACTGTGGAATCGCCGTTCTGTCGCATTCTCGACTTTAAAGCTACTCTGCAAAAGCCGAAAATGATGGGACAACGATTCACTGCCCTCGCCTACCATGATCGCGAGCTTCCCTCTCCGCCCCTTATTCGCCCACCTTTGAAACACCAATTCCTACGCAACCAAACGAAATCAACTCGAGTCTCAGGATCAACTAACACACCATGCCTCAGGCTTTCGAGAACACCTCGACCAATGTTGCTGCCGCTCAGATGCGAAATGCCCTGACCAACCTCGCCGAGACCGTCAAGGACCCCGAGCAGAAGAAGGCAAGTTGAGGGCGGTGACCATGGCTTCACCCACATGTGCTGACCATGCTCCGCAGCTGTTCGATACCGAGATGGACAACTTCTTCGCCCTCTTCCGACGATACCTTAACGACAAGGCCAAGGGCAACGCCGTGTATGCCTCACCCCAACGAAACGTATATCCAGGCTGGTTGCTGATGATCGCATAGTGACTGGGACCGCATTGCTCCCCCCGCCCAGGGCCAGGTCGTCGACTACGAGGACCTTGCCAACACCGAGTCGGTCCAGTTCCTTAACAAGCTGGCCGTCCTCAAGCTCAACGGTGGTCTCGGTACCTCGATGGGTTGCGTCGGTCCCAAGTCGGTCATCGAGGTCCGTGATGGCATGTCCTTCCTCGACCTTTCCGTGCGACAGATCGAGTTCCTTAACCGCACCTACGACGTCAACGTGCCTTTTATCCTGATGAACTCGTTCAACACCAACGATGACACCGCCGCCATCATCAAGAAGTACGAGGGCCATAACGTGGATATCCTCACCTTCAACCAGTCCCGATACCCCCGAATCTACAAGGACTCGCTGCTCCCCGTCCCCAAGAACTTTGATGCATCCATCAACGAGTGGTACCCCCCTGGCCACGGTGACGTCTTCGAGTCTCTGTACAACTCGGGCATCCTCGACAAGCTCCTGGAGCGGGGCATTGAGATCATCTTCCTGTCCAACGTGGACAACCTGGGCGCCGTTGTCGATCTCCGCATTCTCCAGCACATGATGGAGACCAACGCCGAGTACATTATGGAGCTGACCAACAAGACCAAGGCCGACGTCAAGGGTGGTACCATCATCGATTACGAGGGCTCGGTCCGCCTGCTGGAAATTGCCCAGGTCCCCAAGGAGCACGTCAACGAGTTCAAGTCGATCAAGAAGTTCAGGTACTTCAACACCAACAACATCTGGCTCAACCTCAAGGCCATCAAGCGTGTTGTGGAGAACGACGAGCTCGAGATGGAGATCATCCCCAACGGCAAGACCATCCCCGGCGACAAGAAGGGCGAGTCGGACATTTCCATCATCCAGCTCGAGACGGCCGTCGGTGCTGCCATCCGCCACTTCAACAACGCCCACGGCGTCAACGTGCCCCGTCGACGATTCTTGCCCGTCAAGACTTGCTCTGACCTGATGCTGGTCAAGTCGGACCTCTACACCCTCAAGCACGGCCAGCTTCAGATGAGCGCGGCCCGCTTCGGTGACGCCCCCCTGATCAAGCTAGGTGGCGACTTCAAGAAGGTCTCGGACTTCCAGAAGCGAATCCCCTCCATCCCTAAGGTGCTGGAGCTGGATCACCTCACCATCACGGGTGCCGTCAACCTCGGCCGCGGCGTGACACTCAAGGGCACCGTCATCATCGTCGCAACAGAGGGCAGCACCATTGACATCCCTCCCGGTTCCATCCTCGAGAACGTCGTCGTCCAGGGCAGCTTGCGTCTTCTGGAGCACTGAGTGGAGAGGAGGCAGGCCTGGAGAGCCATGTTGTAGGTGCCAGTTGGCTCGCTCGGTGGCAGGATGTTGTTGGAGTCACTTTGATCACGACGTGTCGAGAGTAGATAAAGACGGCTATACGAGGGCACACACGATGGAGTGGAAGAGAAGAGTTAATACTGGTGTCATGGTTGAAGAGGAGGCGAGTCTCCCAAGCCTACGGACAAAAGGGCCCGGCAATGGGCGACCAATCGCTTCTGATGACGAGATATACTTTGCGTATGTACGTACTTGGCAAAACAGCAATAGCTCGTTACCTCTACATAGGGTACAAGAGCACTTTTTTAATTGAAAAAGGACAATGGAAATCTCTCTCGAAATGAGTGAATGAATGAATGGGCGTGTTGAAAAAGGAGGTGGGTGGTGTTTGTTGACACGGACGACTGACTGGTCATGAGTGATGTGACGCGCCACCAGATGGCATTGACTTTTTGCGGCGGCGGCATCGACTAACCCAAGCCAACCAACTATCACCCGAAGGTCTATCCTAATTTTGGGATCAGATCTAAATCTTAAATCTTGGAACGGCAAGTTTGGAAACTCGGACTAAAATTGGACGTGGCTGGGGAGGGAGTCGCGAGAGTCGAGAAGGAGGACGAGGCAGTACTTCCTGTAAGACGACGGCCATGTGGTGTCTGTGGTGTAGGTCCTTTCCTTTGACTTTTGGAAGCGCCGTGAAACACGAGAACAATTGCATGAAACAAAAGTTACGTCTCGGTAGGGTAGCAGCGGTGGCTGATTATGGCAGCCTCGAGGTGATGCATGCGGCATGAGTGACGGATGACGGAGGCGTCAAAAGAGGAGAGAGCCAGAGCAGGTTTGAGGGTGAGACGAGGGGTGAGAGAGAGTGAGGGGAGGGAGGGAAAG
>SSHR01003907.1:0-11779 GCA_006518225.1 Fusarium neocosmosporiellum | reverse complement strand
AGCGTCGGTACGTACCGACGCTGGCGTCTCTCCCGGACATTCATCGATGGCTGCAGATGGAAATGCAGTGGTTCATCCAGGCACCGATCAACACGATCCAACGGGAATGCCCTCAACTGGACGGAACTGTGACGACCCCATCATTCCGCGATTATCGACCCATTCTGTCTTTTGCCCCAACGGTGGACATCGACAACGGTCTGCAGCCGCCTCATCTCGGTCGCCAGATCGGGCGGGCCCAAACGCACGTGGGATGCAAGCCCGTCCCTGAGGAGCCAAGGCGTTTCTCGATGGGTTCGAGGGACCGGGGGTCATGTCACTGATGGCTAAAGGCGTGGCGCTCTTGGGGGGAGGAGGTGCAGGAGATGGCTTGCGTCTCGGTGACGACGTCTTTGGGCGGATGATGTGATATCACCGGATTCCGCGACATGGCCGTCACTTTGGGACAGTGAGTGTTTTGCCAGAGATGTTGGACTTGAGAGGTTCTACGGGGGTTTGTCGCTTTGTGGACTCGGCAAGAAGTCTTGTCGATATGCGAATCTGGGCGCAGATGATGGACCCATTATCATCCCAACAACGACAAAGGATTCAATAACTCGCGTCAGGGCATTGGAGATTTGACCCAAAACTAAGCTCTCGGAGCCGCTGTGTCACGCTGTTGGGCGTGGGTTGTCTTGGCCAAGCGGCTCTCACTGACAACTTCAACCTCGTGGCCGATCGGGTCCGTGTCATTGGCCGCACCCGTCCGACATTGACAAGCCCCCGGTTCGGCGCGACATTGGATCGCTTCTTGGCCGGGCTTGGAAAGGTCTGAATCGGTCTTCTTCGCATGGTTCCGGACTTGCTTCTTCTTCCTGATCTTTGTCATGGCGCGCAGCCTTGACCCTTGGCATCGTCTCTTTCTCCAACAACTAGTAAAGGTCGAGATCCCAATGTCCTGGATATCGCCTCCACAGACTTCTCCCTCTCCTCGAATCACATACCCTCAGCTGTGCACACACAGCCCGCCTTGACGGCCAAGAGATATCCGTTCGACGCACGTTGCGCGGTCCGGTGCGGTAGCGGATGCTACGGAACCCCATCCCATCAACCTTGACACACTTTAACCAGTCCCCTGGGTTCCTGAGCAGCAGCCCATTATTAGATTCGGCCTTCCTCGCGAGTTTGACAGCCCGGCAAGCTTGGGCCAGCCTTTCCTATAAGGCCTGTGGACCCCCCCGAGCCTCATCCTAGTTTCTCACAGGCCACCATCACCATGGATTGAGCTGCAGTTGTCGTGGGGACACGACGACACAGGTTTCTCAACACTCTTATCTGATTGTCTTATCTGTCTCTCAGAGTTCTGCCAGGAGATGGCGGTGCTCCATCAGTATGACTACATCTTTGCCCTGACCGTCATCTTTGCCTGCCTCGATGCATGGAACATTGGTATGTGTGCTGGTATGCTCTCGAATCACGACTGACGGTCTAGGTGCCAATGACGTCGCCAATTCCTTTAGCACGTCGGTCTCGTCGAGATCCCTGACCATGAAGCAGGCGATGCTTGTGGCAGCGGTCTGCGAATTTGGCGGCAGTGTCTCTGTCGGATCTCGAGTGGCAGACACGATCCGGACAAAGATTGTTGACCCTCACCACTACGACTCCTCTCCAGCCGTTCTTCTTCTCGCCATGATGTGCACCATCATGGGTTCTTCACTCTTTCTCACCTTTGCTACTCGACAAGGACTGCCCGTGTCAACCACTCACTCTCTCATCGGCGGCCTTGTGGGAGCTGCCACAGCTTCGATAGGCATCGACAAAGTCAACTGGGGATGGCATGGCGTCTCACAGATATTTGCCGCGTGGGTCATTTCCCCGGCCATTGCTGGTTGCATCGGCGGCTCGCTCTTTTTCTTTACCAAGAAGTTTGTTCTGAGACGGCGCACTGCCGTCAAGCGGGCGTTTTACTCGATCCCTTTCTACACATATCTCACCGTAGCAGCGCTGACTAGTAAGTTACTTCCAGTGTCGAAGTGTGCTACTCTGACAAGATAGTGCTCCTCGTTTGGAAAGGAATTCCTACCATCGACCTCTCTGCCCGTGATACCGTCATCTCCGTCTTTGCCACTGCAACTGGAGTCGTTCTTCTCCAGGCCTTTTTCTTACTCCCTTATCTTTGGACACGAATCATGCACGACGACTGGACTCTTAAATGGTATCATGCCTTTCAAGGTCCAATGCTACTATGGCGAGCACCACCTCCTCCGACACCTGCTGGCTTCACCAAGCCTCGTATTAAGGACTACTATCGTGGACATCTCACACGTGAGGAACTCGACTATGTTCGTGCATCAGAGACACTCCTCGAGTCGATACAGACACCAGACGGCCGTATGCCCGACTTTGATCGAGACGACCAATGGATTCTCCCTCCCCCAGCGATGACTCCGCCAAAGACTCCGCCGAACCGTTTCGAGCGTCGACCTTCTTCAGAGTTTATTCCCCCTCGACCCGACGGTTCGTGGAACAGCCCGCGCGTGATGGTCTGGAAGGTCAATCGAGTTCTCTTGCGTGGCCTGGAAAAGGACGTGGTGGCAATGCAGAAACGGAACAATATCCTCAGCTGGGATCTCGAAGACATGCACGCGAGGTCGGCCCACTACGACAACCGAGCAGAGTATATGTATTCGGCCCTTCAAATCCTCACAGCGGCCACGGCGTCTTTCGTCCACGGGGCCAACGATGTCAGCAACGCCGTCGCACCCATCACCACGGCATATGAAGTGTGGCTCACCAGCGAGATTCCCGACTTCATCGAAATCCCCGTCTGGATCCTCATTGTAGGGGGCTCATGCATCGTCGTAGGCCTCCTGACGTACGGCTACCACGTCATGCGCACGCTGGGGAATCGGCTCACGCTCATCTCGCCCAGCCGCGGGTTCTGCATGGAACTCGCGAGCGCCATCACGGTGCTGATAGCGACCAAGTTGTCGCTCCCCGTCTCGACGACGCAGTGCATCACGGGGGCCACGGTGGGCGTCGGGCTGGCCAACGGGGACTGGAGGTGTATCAACCCCAAGCTCGTGGCGTGGATCTACATGGGCTGGGTGATAACGCTGCCTGTAACGGGGGTGATCTCGGGGTGCCTGATGGGGCTTATTCTTAATGCGCCGAACTGGTGACGGTGCAAGGATTTCTGTCTTTACAGCGATGATACCTACTTGCTTATTTGTAACTCTGATATAGCATGGCGTTGGATGATAGCGTGGGCGTGCTTTCAGGCACTGGTCTTGGATACTTAGTAGATAATGGAGCTCTATCGACTGCCTTTAATCTGTTCTGTCTCCTTCTTAACGGGCCGTTGAATCGACGGAATGATACATGACAAGTCTTGATTGTAATGATGACAGGCTGGGTCACCCACAGGACCGGTCTTCCTAATCAGGCCGCTCTACAAGGCGCCTCTCCACCTCTTGAAGCTTGGCCAAGATTCCACCACGATGAATTCGTTTCCCGGGCTTGAAAGGGGGTAGTCTCCTGCCCAATGTGGAAGCCACATGAACCAAGCCTGGTGAATATCCAAGTGCCAGATGCCGTCACGACGATTTCCCACCGGAGGCAAATCAAGCTCCTCGCGAACTGCATGAATCGTCAATCATGTCCGATTCGCCAAATTCAACTGCTCTGTGGGCGTTCGGCTTCAGACGTCGCGACGTCCGGCGCGGGAGCAGCTTGAGTCTCGGCAGGTGTTGTGCCCGTGTCCTTTGGCCACGAAGGTTTCTTGTTTGCAGCCACGTCGTTGTACCACTCTATAGGATTGTCAAAGATGAAATATCATAGAAGTGGATTTAGATGCGATAGTACCTTGGACTGCTGCGTTCGACTCGCGGGTCAGACCCCCCTTTTCACGGAGGACGAGTTTGCACTTATGCACTGTGGTGTAGTGTCTTTTCAGGGACATCCTCGAGGCGAATGCCCAGTTCTAAGCAAAACATCATGAGCACGACGTCCGTGTGAGGCCTTGACTCATGGCCTACCTGAGAGCACATCAAGCCGGTAGCGAAATCCATCCAGCGGCAAAAGACCTCGCCTGGAGCGAGGTGGACTGGGCCTTGCTACAAGACAATTAGCAAGGGGACGACGCGAGAGATTCGGGTCATGCGAACAGTGATTGGTTGGAGGAGATTGTCGGGGCGAACTCCACCATTTTTATATTTAGTATAGGAGCCTGATTTCTGGTAAGTTGATCGTCGGGCTGGCATGGTGTTTTTGCCTTGAGCTAGATGGTGATGATGATGCCAGTGATGCCAAATTGAAAGAAGAAGAAGAGTAGAACGGGAAGGATAAAAAGAACAAGGAATGTACCTATGAAGATGAGAGGACAGGACGTCGTCGGGATCAAAACTTGGGAAGGCGGCATCAGGACTTCTTGGTAGCACTTGCTGATAATCGTTGGCAACTACAGCGACCTCGACGAGCAAAGAAACAGAAGCAAATCGACCGATGGGGGGGACCACTGGCATCAAAGGCCATGGCTCTACGAGACCTTGGTTCCTGCTCCTTGCTACTGAATCATTTGCCTCGTGAGCAGGTAAGCAGATTCAAGCATAGAGATCCCTCCCTTTCAGTAGGAGATACTGGCAACCTACCCGCGTCCTGTCGGAGCAATTAGGAGGCAGGTACAACATGGACCTAGCCTTGGCGAGTGCACTTCAGCCGTCTTCAGCTTGCTTGGTGCTCTCCACACTCAGTCATCACCAACACCAGTCACCCAATAACATCCAACAGCATCGTCATCATGGTTAGATACCTGGCGAGCTCAGAATATAAACAGTACCTTGGGCCAACGCCAACTAGTCGCCCCGAAGATCATCTACTTCCCCTACTCGACGGCCAGGTTTGTCTTCGTCGAGGTGTGCCAAGTACCTGACATGTCAACTAACTCGGGATCCTGCCAGGACGGCTGGATCTACATCGCGCCAGGAGAGGTTTACTGTAGATTTCGTGACGCTAACGGTCAACTGTGCCCAAATGTTTGTAGAACGATCTTGGAGCCAGGCTGGACTGACACAGATCTCAGAATAAACGGTTTTCTCAAAGGAAAGCTTTAAAAAGGCACTACCGCGAACATCATCTCGCAATAGCATACAATCCGGCGAAAGCCCAGTCACTCAGAGTGCGCAATCTAATAGTTGGTAAGGTCCCTTTTCGACCCGCCGTTGCAACTTAACTGACGACGATCCTAGGATGGTACAAGGAGCTCATGGACGGACATCAACCATCCTGGCGCGCCAAACAGCAACAGTTCCTCCAAGTCAACACCACCCAAACCTATCAGCCTTTGCCGGTTCCAAGCGCCCAAAATGCTCAGACCGCCGATCAAGATCCCCCCAAGACTGATCCTACTAGATAGCTTTAGGTAAACATATCGATAGTCTCAAGCAAAAAGACCTAAGAGTTGCATATCCCTCTTTCAGTCGAGCGTCTAAAATTATGATAATACCCAGATCATCCTCTTCACGGCATCCTCTGGAGGCCCTACAACGGTAGAATGGGTAGCTAAAATTGGGCTGGTGGATCAGCCTTCAAAATCGCCATCTTGGCCGCCTCCAAAGCTTCCTCATCCACAGCAGGAATCCATTTGATTGGGATATTCTCCATGATGGTGCGCGCGAGATGGTCGTTGACAGGCCGCAGTGCCTTGAGGACGTCAGCGTGGAACTCGCGAACAGCCCCATTCCACGAGAGATATTCCTCATTAGAAGTAGTGAGTCGGGGGATTTGAGTCGAGTTCTAATCCATCGCAGGTGTATATGGTAAGCATGTGAACCCTTATCGTGGCAACAAGTTATAACATACGGATAGTCGGGCGAACATTTCTGCGCGGGGCGTCTGCATCTCATTAGAACTCTGGATAATCGTATATTGATGGTGTAGTAGCCGAATACTCACCACTTTTCTATCACCGTGTGTCATGATGTGCTCTGCAATAATTTCGATGAGGCGAGTGCCCAGCGTAATTGTAGCAACAACGAGGTCCTTCCGAGTCCTGGGATGGAGAACTCCATCTTCGAGTCCGAAATCTTCAGTCGGTTTTTTTCTGTTATTGAGACTTTCGTCAAAGATCCTCTCTTGCCATCTCGAAGGACTCTTGAGTTTGATGGCCATGTCGATATAGGCCATGGTGTCAATAAAGTCCTTCACGTTTCCCTCCAGCGGTAGAGGGGCGCTTCGAGTGATCAGTCACAAAGAATCAACGATGGGAGCATGACACTTACCTGCCGCAGTTCTCAGAAACCATGAAGCACGGAGTGCATATTCCATGGCGATAAATTGGATCTTTCCAATGGCACTCAACGATCAGCAGCCTATCCAGACCCCCGCCTTCAGAGCGACCGATCATCCAGCTCGCATCTTGGATGGTCCGACTGACACATGGCCAGCAGGGGAAGGGGGCGGGTAGCTCGCTCATTGTCACGATGGCTTCGTGCTGGCGCCAGATCGCTGGTAGGTCTGGGGCGGGTGACGAATGAGAACTCCCAAGGTGAGCAAAGGAGATGATGAAAGGGGAGAGTCGGAGAAGTGACGAAAAGGCTTTCAGCGTCTGCCTATTCACCAAATGCACAATGGCAAACGGCACTGTCAAACAGCACTGCTAAACAGGTGCACTCGTATCCAGGCCTCATTCACATAACAATCAGTGAATCACTGGAGAAACAAACCCGAGAAGAACAATTTGTTTACCACCTCAGGCATTCAAACTATCTGAAGGACTCGTGCGCAACTTTTTCCCTTCTCCTCTTCTTCTCCCTTTCTCACCTTCCTACCTACTCCTCCCCCTCCTCAGTTGTGAGATATCCAAGATGACCTCGCATAATGGCAGATTTGGCATTCCCTTGCCTTGCTTGAGATGCCTCCGGCACGAGATAAGACAGGTAAACAAGGCGATCGCGCGAGCCGAAGCGGCGCCAGCTGTAGGAGCTGGCTCACGACCGCCAGCAGACTTGCCTGTCACATGGGATTCCATCGAATGCGGCTTCACCGATATTCGCTGTCGCCGATGCGATCTGTGCGATGCAGTAGACGACATCTATCCGCGGTAAGTGCAATAATACTAACATATCCAACTCGACCCTCTTTTCTAACCCCTTCAAGAGTCCCTACCCTGATTTATGGCAACATACACGACATGGTTGCTACGATATGCTACATAGTTCATATTCTGGCAATACGGAATCCATCTAATTCCGCTGTGGTGGAAGAGGGCGACGAGGTCGCTCACATCTTTCCCCGCGCAACCCGGGCAGGCGTCATCAAAGCTCTTGCCAAGCTAGGTGCGGCCTTTGATGTCATGGTCACCCGTCACCAGCGGGAGCACAAGCTGCTGGGCTCTCATAAGCGAGAGATCATGAGGGTAGGCTGTTTCTTGTGTTGGGCAGTGCTTGATTGTTCAGTTACTAATTTCTCTCACAGCCACGTGAACACATCTACCAGGACAAAGTGGATGCAAGGCGGCAAGAGATGATTCAGGTTCGTCGCCCTTATCCAAGACAGAGTAATGGTAGCTAACATTTTACCTGTTCCAAGTCTGGAGCTCTAAATGGGCCATTGGATAGTGCTATGCGTCTCCAGCCAGGCGACACTTGTTTCCTCGATTGGAACACCGCTGTGCAAGACTTCCGCAGCGAGGTTACCCGCGTGATGGAGGATACGGACATGGCTCAGGGAGCTATCGACCTTGTCGTCTCGAATTTGCCCATCTAATGGGCCGCAATTACACTACCCAGATCATAGGTTACCAAGAAGCTGGTCATGGACTATCTTGCCTGCCCGTCTAACTTGATTTGTTTCAAGCCTGGAGCTACCAAAGATAGAATAGAGGCCATGCTACGATAGTTAGTAATTCAAGTCTGGAGAGTTCCCTTTTGAGAGGGATAAACGTGCTGTATGAGCTTTATGTTCTTTGTGGTGATTGTGATATCTTTGGCCATTCTCCTCTTCGAAGCTGGCCTAGTCGGTATTGCCTTGCCTGAGTCGCGATTTTGTCCATGTCAAATAACATGATATCTTAGTTAGCTGAAAACCCTCTCATCTCTCACGTCAATACTAGCCACAGTGGTGAAAAGTTCTTCCCATATCACGGGTAGCACACTCGGCCTTGTAGTCCTTGAGCACCAGAGAAGAATCACCCGGCAGCTTTCAACTTGAAATCAACCTGCAGCCTCCGTAGCTCTTTAATGACCCGGATTGCTCAACCTGGCTCTCGTAGAGGGTGTTCCCAGTCTTTGCTTACCCCGTACAAGGACGTTGAATCTTGTCGCATTCTGCACTTCTACATCAATCGCTGCTTCGGACAGGCTTAGAAATTCGCCTTGCTCTAGGGTATCCAGACGCGGACTCTCCATTGGAGTTTCAATGCGATACGAGTCTTCACGTGATGGGTGCAACGGTCCGAGGTCTGGACCTTTCGGCTGATGAGGCAAGTCAAGCCGACGGCGCGCTAGCCAAAAACAGTGGCGTGCCCCATGCCTGCCTATCGTAGTCTAGGTCCACGTGGCATTTTCTTATCGAATGTCTCAAGTCTTCCTCTCCAACGGGGACTAAAGCCAGCCTTCGACAGGGCTCGCATGACAATATGAGCGAAGTACGTAGCTCCTTAAACAGTTTATCGAGATTTGCCTTGAGATATACCTGAAAATGAGGCAGTTGCATTATTGCCCGGTTGATCTTGACAAACCGCAGATGTAGCCTCACTGCTTATCGTGGCGTGATTCGCACCACCCCTAAAAAGTGCACCCGCCCGCCTCAAGGCTGCGCCAAAAAAGGGTCCCCGTGTTTGGTGCCCCCCACCCAGAAAAGCTTGGACTAACGCACTGTCCACGTGATCGCAAAGTGGTTCGGCCTCTCAACTGCATTTACGTACATATCGCCTTACGGCGAGACCGGAGTCGGCTCTACAATATATCTATCCTCTAGATTCCTCCTCGTCCCTCTTGTCCCTACGACTGCAACCACATCAGCTCGAGTCGCCGACCTCGAGACTCCCCGTTCCCTCCCTCTATCGCCCCGCTTCCGAAGCGACAGCCGCCAATTTCGAGCCATCATGACACAAGCCCCGCCACCCCGCTCCTTGCGCGACAAGTGCATCGAGATCAAGGACAAGGTCGACGCGTTCCTGGCCGAGGAGCCGGAGACGCAGATTCTTCGAGATGTACAGGCGCAGCTTCGCGTGTCGATAGAGGTTGTGGAGGAGGCGTTGGAGAGATACCGGTGCGTTCAAGCCTGAAACGTCTTGACACAGTCCCCAGGTCGCTGACCCCTTTCGCGCCGACAGACTTGAACAGATCTCGCTATCATACAATGGAGGAAAAGATTGTACGTTTACCTTGGGAGGCCATTCTGGGAGCTCTAGGGGATGGGGCGCTTTCGGGATTGTTCTCATGAGCTCACTCTCGCCCCCATGAGCCCCTGCTTACCCCCATTCACCCTAACCAATACTGACCCATGATGTTGACAGGTCTTGTGCTTCTTATCGTGATTCTCGCATGTATGGGGAGACGCTATTCTCAATCGCCAGCCACCAACGGAACCTCCAACTCGGCGACCCCGGAGAAGCTCCAAGCCGTGTACATCGTCGCTGCGCATCCCTTCCCCGAGATTGACGAGTTTGTGGAGACGTCTAGCGCTGAATACAATCTCGAGGTGGCTCGCTACGTGTTGTCGATGAAGAAGGGACTGGAGATATATCTTGAGGAGCGACCGAGCATAAAGGCAATCTTTGTGGGGACGCGGAGGACTGATCCCCATGGAGAGAACTTGACACATTTTGATCCGACGGATTCTGGGTGGCCTGCTTTTATGCGAGTGCACCCGGTGATTGATTGGCATTATGGTACGTGGATATCGAAGATGTTGCTGGGCCTCCCCTGGTTCTTGGACATGATTACCCCTCCAAGCGGCAATTTTGCTAACTGGACTTTGATAGTGCAAATTTGGGCAGTAAGTTGGAACTTGACTCTGTCTGCCTGGGAGTCATTATCAGGCATGGTGTTGGAAAAAGGCTAACATGTGCAGTTTATCCGACATCTGGGAATCTCATATTGTCCTCTTTATGACCAGGTTAGTTGATCTTTAACGAGTGACCGAAACTCTCGCTGACACACATCAGGGCTACACCAGTCTTGGCGGAAAAAAGGATACCCATCCGAACCCTCACTTAAAGAAAGAAGGTCAGAACGGGGAGGGGTTCCGACCCGCATACGAGTTAATTGCAGATGACGAGGAGCGCTTGGGTCGTGAATCGTGATTGGGAAAAGAGGAGGAGGCTGTACTTGTAAGGAATTGGCTGGCTTGCATGGAGAAGCGTTGAATAGAGTATAGACTCACGGCGTTATGTTATGGCTGAGGCAGCTTGTTGTCTCTCTGTCACTTTGTGCTGATTACCGGCCATTGTCGCCTCTCACCCAGTCACGCTGTCATGATCCACCCTTCCCAGAGATGCCGTCGCCTATGAGACCTTCCCGCCGCCAAATCCCTATACCTCATGTACGGGGACATCATCAACGTACTCCTCTAACCTCTTATACGTCTCCTGTCGAATCTGGGCGGCCTCTTCCTTATGTCCCTGCCGCCGAAGTAAATCCTCCAATCGCCACAGCTCATGGATAGTCTGAGGTCCTATCCGACTCTGTCCATACTCGCGCATAGCAACGATACTGCGCATCCTGTCCGTCGCAATCGTCGGATCAAACCCCATCTCGAGGTCGACATCGACAAGTACCTTCATGACGTACGCGATGATCCGGGCGTGGAAGCGTGGCAGCTGAGGAGGGTATTCTGGAGGCGTAGACGGTTCCGGGTCTGCTTCGATGTCGCTCAATGGAGTGAGAGTATTCTTTTTCTCTAGAATTCGGCTTTTTAACATTCCAGAGAGGATTCGGATCTTCATTTTCGTCTCTGAAAAGGCCATTGTGCTTCGGTGTTGTATCGCTGATACGCTGGTGTGCTTGAGCATCTCGTACCCCTTGGGCGGTTCTCTCCCATACCCGTCGCTGGCCAAGAGGTCAGGGTGCATACGGCCTATCATATCCTCGGCAAAGGCATAGTCCATCGGGACCTTGTTTTCCACCAGGGCGAACCATCTGTCGGCGTCCTCCAGCCTATCCTGGGGGAGAAGGACCATTTCCGAGTCCCATATCAGGCGGTAGTAGAGGATCAATAGACGAGTGTCAAAGTTGTTGAAGATCATGTTTGCGTTTAGTGACCAGGCTTGCTGTAGCACCGTTGCTTGAGGGGGGAGCGAGTCTTTGTGCCAGCCTTGGAGGAGCATGCGTAGGCCGTGCAACATCTGCATGAGGGGGTGTCCCGGCGCAAAGCGGCCCCTTGCAAGGTTGTTTAGATGAAGTAGCAGTATCTCGAGAAGCTGCGTCTGCCCGTAGAGTGCCATGTAGTATAGGATCTCCAATATGTTCCAGATGAACAGGGGTCCTTCAACCTGCAGCATGGCCTCGATCTGGAGGAAAGCCTTGCGCGTTAGACGCCCCGCCAGAACGCCCTTGCCCCTTTTCAGAAGTTCAACAATGATCCTAAAGGCGAAGCTCAGCGATTCCGGGTCGTATCGCCTCGCCGACACCAACTCGGTAGGGGAAGCTGAGGGGCTGGGCGGGGATGGGTAGCCATGGTCTCCGGGCGAGTCAAAGAATGAGGAGCTCCAGTTCTGTATGCTTGCCAAGAACTCCAAGTTTGCGAGATCCGAAGCGCCCAGCTTGAGAGACGCGGGTAGAGCGACTTGCACTGCACC
>SSHR01003887.1:0-12285 GCA_006518225.1 Fusarium neocosmosporiellum | reverse complement strand
CCCAACCTCTTCTTGTTCTGACCCCTTTTACCTTCTTCACTTCTTCCTCTCATCTCTACGCGCATCAGAAACTACGCGGCGATTTTTCGCCAGCAGATATACCATCTTGTTTAGGCAGACCCAGCTCTGCTCAGTCCCTCCCGTCGCATTCGCGGCCGCATCGCATACGCGCAAAAACAAACTTCTACAGCCATGCCCGTTGAGCTCCGCAAGCGCAAGGCCCGCGAGCCTCCTGCGCCGCCACCCGCGCCCGCGAAGAAGAGGACGCCGGCTGCTAAGACCGGCAAGGCCGTTGCTGCCAAGGTGAAGGCCGCTGCCGCAAAGGTCCCAGGGAAGAGAGGCAGACCTGCCAAGGCCAAGGTCGAGGAGGAGCCCGCCAAGGAGGAGGAAGAGGAGAAGGAAGAGGAGAAGGCTGAAGGGGAAAAGGAAGAAGAGAAAACTGAGGAGAAGGCCGAGGAACCTAAGGAGACCAAGAAGAGCGACAAGGCTGAGGTTGGCGACGTCGTGGACCTTGATGGTTTCGGCGGCGAGATTGAGACCAACGACGGCGAAAAGACAACTCTGAAGGCGCTTGTCGATGAGAGCAAGTCTGGTGTCGTCCTCTTCACCTACCCCAAGGCTTCTACTCCAGGATGTAAGTTGACGCCGCCCACGTATCTTACTTTGTCCGCGCAGTTTGCTAACCCTCCGTCGCAGGCACAAAGCAGGTCTGCTTCTTCCGCGACTCGTATGAGCCCCTCACAGCAGGCGGCCTGGCCATCTACGGTCTCAGCACCGACTCGCCCAAGGCCAATACGACCTTCAAGGACAAGCAGAAGCTCCCCTACCCCCTGCTGTGCGACCCCAAGGCGACGCTCATCGGCGCCATCGGCCTCAAGAAGGTCCCCAAGGGTACCCAGCGCGGCGTCTTTGTCATCGACAAGGACGGCAAGGTGCTCGTTGCCGAGCCCGGAAGCCCCCAGGGCACTGTCGACAGGGTGAAGAAGCTCGTTGAGGAGCTGGGTGCTTAGGGTTGAGCTGGATGACACACTGCGTATGGCTGACTGGACATTGTAGCGGGAGCAACAGGAAGGAATTGTTCTGGGTTTTTGTTTTGTACGGGTATCTTTGTTGGTAGTGTCATGAAGGATCAATAGCCCGCAATGGTATATAGACTGTGACCTGGACACGTCGAGGATGACACTTGGGCCGTGAGATTTTGTGCTAGTGCTTGGTTTATGGAGTCTGCTTGTTCAGGCATGGCGGCTACGACTGCATGTGTTGTGGTGCCATCGCATATTTATATCATGCACCTGGTTGCTTGATAGGATGTCTGCTAAAGGAAGCCTCTGATGTGTATTCTCTACCTAGGTGTGTGCCTGACTGATGTGTCTCCCCAGTCAAGTTATCACGTAGGTTAGTGTCCATCCTTGTCCATGCCAACCCGACCTTTGTTTCTCTGTTTTAGCTACCTTAGACGCGTCTACTGATTTCTTTATTCTCCTCCTCATTCCTAGTCGTGTAGTATGAACGATTAGCACTCAACTAGGGTGGGTTAGACTGGTCGTAACTAAGTTGGATGTTTTTGACACTCCTCAAGATGTGACACCTGCGCTCAAAGCATTATCTCGCCACAAGTTAGGCAATACATGTATAATAATACAAAGTCACAAAAACACATGCTTACGGGGCCTTTAATTCTCTGACATGATCCCAATTGCCCCTTCATGCCAGGATCGTGATACAGGGTAGGCAGCTTTGCTCGGGCTCGGCAGAGTCTCGGCTGAACCGGACCCGCCAGCAACGGGCCAATAATCACGACGCCATTTCAACTTGGGAATTGAACCATCACCCGAACTTCAACGACAACCTTCACCAGCCTCTCCGCCATCATGTCGTCTCAAGCGGCCGCTAAAGCTGCCGGTGGCCTGGTCAGCATCGCCAAGGTACGCACCAGATCCGATTTTCGCAAGCCAATGCCTCGCAATGGTTCCTCGACAGCTGGCCCAACTTAACCGGATCGAATTGCCTCTCGGATCATGGAAAGGTGCTAACACCCAGCTACAGAAGCAAACCGTCCAGTCGACGGGCGTGTGGGAGGTCCTCCGACGATTCTTCGCCATCGACCCCGAGCGCTCCAACGGTGTGCCTCTCAACCCTTACTTCCGTAACCCTCCCCCCGGCGCCAACCCTCCACTCGAGTACGACGACCCCGTGACGCTGCCCGCGGGCGACATCGCCGACAACCCTTACTGGAAGCGAGACTCACGACGCAACTACCCTCAACTCAGCGTCGTCAACCAGTCCCAGTTCGCCCAGCTCCTCACCGTCGGCAGCGCTGCTGCTCCCAAGGTCGAGCTCATCGGCGAGGCGGGCGAGAAGCAGCTCGTTGCCGTCAAGGAGGAGTCCCAGACCGGTCTTGCTCAGGCCCTCGGCAAGGTGGCACCCGGCGAGGCCACCAAGGATGTGTTTGTGAACGGTCTGCCACCGCTGCCCAGCGGCCAGAGCCTTTCTTCTGGAGCTTGGGATGTCCACAAGTACAAGGTGGCAGACACTTCATACGGCGAGGGGTAGGCCATGACGCTGAGAGGTTAACGGATGGATGAGCTAACTGTGTGCAGATACCCTTGCAGGTCGTTCAAGTAAATTAGAAGCGAAGGAAGATGCTGTGTATACAATTACGAGGCAGTGAGGGTATAGAAATTTCCATTGACAATGCAGATGATTTCCTTTTTCATGCTCGATCATTCCAAACTCCGGCTTTTAGTGTATCCAGGCTCTCAGATTCCCGCCAGCCCAAACTCCGATCCCTGTTTGTTGGTTGACCAAAGTCTATGGTGTTGAAGATGGCCCGGACGACTCCCTCCCGCCACTACCCGCCATCCGTTCAACAATCTTGGCCTTTCCCTGCGCTCTCTTGATACGGTCGTCAAAGTCTTGAACCGCGTCATCCGAGTTTTCCGTCGAGAGTGTGTCTGGTTCGACGAGAGCGTACAGGGTGTTGACGTTCTTCTCCAGCCTTGCATTCCTCGACAGTGGTGGTAACGTGCAGGCCGAGCTGGATTCACCTTTTGGAGGCATGCGGTTTGCCCAGACGACAGCTTTTCCTGCCAAGCGGCCGCTCTCGAGGAACTTTTCGAATCCTTTTTCCATGCCAAAGGATCGGCCTTCGATACGGCCCGCTTTGATGCCGTCTTTGAGGCCTTGTTGGTAGCCTTCTGAATAGAAGCGCTCCTCGAGGTTGAGGACGTCCTCAAAGGGGTCGGATGTGTCGTTTCTTGTTTCCATTGTGATGATAGCTGGGCTGTTGACTCTTGAGGTTGTGAATTTGTAAGTGAAGTGAGTGAGTTGAGTGAGGGTGGCAGAATTTGCGTCACCGCCCGGCTAATGGCGGGGCATCTACTAACAATCGTCACTCGCAACTTTACCAATGATGAAAACACACAAGATGCTACAGGAAGAGAAACAATCACTCAGTGCCAATTAGGTTTGTCAATTTCAATCTTTGTCAATTTGAATGTTTTGATGCAAAAGCTACCCTCTATTGAAACCATCCGTGATCCAACGCCCTGCGCTCTATGCTCAAGAATCCATCCGTCTATTGCATACCAAAGATCATGCCGCCGTTGGCACAGATGACCTGGCCGGTGATCCACGCACTGTCGGGACCAGCAAGCATGGCGACGACTCCAGCAATCTCCTCGGCCTCACCGGCACGGCCACCGGTCGTCTGAGCCTCCTCGACGATGGCCGGGTCGTCAACTCCAGGACGCACAGCCATGAGGGGAGCGTTCTGGATGAAGGGCTTGATGAGACGCTTGAACTCGTCCGAGTTGCGCGAGTACATCTCGGAGCGGACGGGACCGGGGTTGATGGCGTTGACGGTGCAGTTCTCGCTGAGCTCGCGGGCCCAGGTGCGCGTCATGGCCTCGACGGCAGCCTTGGTACCGCCGTAGACGCTCTGTCCGACGAAACCCAGGCTGGAGCTCACACTGCTGAGGTTGATGATGCGGCCGGAGCGGTCGTTGGGGAGGTAGGGCTGAGCGGCCTGGACGAGCAGCAGGGGGCCCATGACATTGACATTGAAGCTGGCGGTGAAATCCTGGGGTTTGATGTCAGGGATCTTGTCGTTGAGGGCGACACCGGCGTTGTTGACGAGAATGTCGATGCGGAGGGGGTTGAAGGCCTCGGCGGCCTGCGAGATGAGGCTGGCGGGACCGGTGGTGGTGCCGAGGTCGGCCTGGACGGGCACGGCCTTGATGGAGTGCTTGGAGGACAGCTCGGCGGCCAGGCTGGCTGTGGAAGCGGCAGAGTTGGCAGAGGTGTAGGCGAGGACGAGGTTTGCGCCGCGGGCGGCGAGGGCCTTGGAGATGGCCAGACCGATGCCTGGGAGTGGTCAGTCGTTAGTTAAGCACGGCGAGTTGCCAATTGGGTCCGTCAGTACCTCGGGAGGCGCCAGTGACGACGGCGAGCTTGCCAACAAGAGGGAGAGCCATTGTGATGATGTGTGAGATGGTGTTGAGGATTGACAAGCACGAGGGGAATTGAGCACAACACAAGTAACACCAAGAGCCGTCTATTCAACAGCAGCCAAACTACCAGGCGCATGCTCCATCTTTATACCTCCTCCCATCCCATGCCATCCTCCTCATGACAGCCCCGCCACCTTACTCTCCAACGCAAAAAAGGGACCCCGCGGCCATGAAAAAGCGAAGCGTAAAAACCACCGGCAAAACAACCCCCCTCCCCCCACCTGCCAACGTTACTCCTTGCGCGCCAATGACGGCCCAGCACGAGATATCCTCTCCCGGGCCCGGAATTGTCATCCCGTGGCTGGCGGGCTTTTCGTCTTGAGAGGTGCGGCTGCCCAGGAGAGGTAATTTCCTCTTTGAGGGTCAGGTGGTCACTGAGTGTAAACGCGCTCCAGTGAAGCTGGGAGGTTTCAGTGGAGATGGGCAGTGGGTGACCCGCTGTGGTGTAGTGTGTGTCGGCTGCTGTTATGGCGGGGGGTTAGGTAGGTAGTGGTCACAAAACCTTCGGCGGGGTTGGATGCCGACCTCCGATGGAGGGAGAGAGAGGGGCACCGCAAAAATTGGACCCGCGATTGAGAGACACGGCGGCCGGTCAATCAATCAATCAATCAATGAATCCATGAGGTGGGCCAAGCTCCGTTGAGCCTCATTCATCATCGAGCGGACCGAACCCTTGTACACCGACAGGCACTACTTCACACACCTAGACTCCTCTGCTCTCCTCTCCAACCGCAGCCATGGATATCCGAGTCCTCACCAGTGCGGACCTCCCCCTCATCCAGCACGCCAACCTCGAGAACCTCCCCGAGAACTACTTCCTCAAGTACTACCTCTACCACGCCCTCTCGTGGCCCCAGCTCAGCTACGTCGCCGTCGACGTCTCGCGCCCCAAGAAGAACCCCTACGAGTACCCCAAGATCGTCGGCTATGTCCTCGCAAAGATGGAGGAGGAGCCCACCGACGGCGTTCAGCACGGCCACATCACCAGCCTGAGCGTCATGCGGACACACCGACGGCTTGGTATCGCGGAGAAGCTGATGCGACAGAGCCGTGCGTGCCCCCCCTGAATCGACATGTATAAATCACTGACCATTCCAAGAGCTCGCTATGGTCGAGACATTCCAGGCCAAGTACGTCTCCCTCCACGTCCGCGTCTCCAACGCCGCGGCCCGCCACCTCTACGAGGACACCCTTGGCTTCAAGAACGAAAAGACAGAGTCCAAGTACTACGCCGACGGCGAGGACGCCTTCTGCATGCGCCTCGACCTCGACGAAATCAAGGCCCAGGTCGACAAGGCCGCCGAGGACGAGGCTGACGAACACGACGACGAGGGGGATGCCGTGGGCGAGGTCGGCCGCGACCCCGAGGCCGACAAGAAGAAGAAGATCAAGGTTGCCGTGGGGAGGGGACTGGGTGTCGGTGCGTTGGTGGAAAAGGACGAGTCGAAGCACTGAGAGATGTAAAGAATGGAGTATATTGTACATATAGAGGGATAGACAAAAGTTGTGTGATCCAGGTGAAGTACATGACGAACGGGGAAAACATTGATGATATGATATTCATGGTATCATTTACGCTCATGGGCGTTGTATACATTATATCGTAAGTGGTAACTATCCTACATGGCATAGACGATAAAAAATATCCAGTCTGGCTCTAACATCACCTCCCATTCACATCAACAACTCAAGGCTCAATATTCTGAGCCAGCTCTCGCGCGTACGCCTCATCCGCCTCCAACTTAACATGGTCCAACTTTTCCGTCAACGCCTCAATCTCCTTCTGCAGCGCCCGACGCTCACCCTCGGTCACCTCCCTGCTCTCGAGGTCCTTTAGTTTAGCCTCTATTTCCGTCTCGAGCCCCGCGGCTGTCCTGTATTTTGCCGCAGAGGCGATGCCTGGCGGTGGGATGTCGCCATCTTGACTGGGCTCTTCTGGCCAGGCCCCGGGAAACGGACCACCCCGAGAGTCAACTGACCGGCGACCACCAAAGATCCCACCGGGACCCAGTGGTCCGTTCGGTCCTAGCGGGCCATTTGCACCTAGAGGGCCGTTTGGACCTAGAGGGCCATTCGGACCCAGTGGCCCATTAGGACCTAGGGGCCCATTGGGACCGAGGGGGCCGTTGGCACCGAGGGGACCATCGTGACCCCATCCTCTTTGACGGCCCCTGCCCCAAGGACCTGGACCTCCAAAGAAGCCACCCCGGCCTGGACCTCCGTGACATCCACGACCGCCTCTTGATGGTCTACCCCAGGGTGAGCAAGCTGGACCACCAAAAGGCGGCGGCACGCTGACTGCCGGGACAACGGGCACAGGGGGGACATGTACTTGAGGGACTGGTGGTGGGCCGGCCTGACCTCTTCGGTGTTCCTTTTGGGCTCTCTTCATCTCTCTCTTCTGCTGCCTCCTCTCCCGCTTCTCTGCTCTTCTTCTCTTCTTGAGATCCCTTCTCCTCTCTCTGCGCTCCTTCTTCTGCTGCCGCTTCAGTGCGCGCCACTGCTGCGACAGAGCCTTGGCCTGCGCCTTGAGTGCCTTGCGGTCGATGTTGGGGTCCACGGAGTTCGTCTTGGACGCCTTGAGCTCGGCCTTGAGCTGTTTCACGTCTGCCTTGGTGCGCATCTCGCTTGGGCGGGCAACCCATTCCTCGAGGCGCGCGAGGTAGAGGGGGAGTTGTTGGTCTCTTACATCGTCATAGTCTGGGAGAGAGCCGATGGAGCCAGAGCTGTTGGAGGAGCAAGATGAAGAGGACGAAGAGGATGAGGAAGAGCGGGAGCGTGATCTGCGGTGCTCAGGCTGGCCAGGGTAGAGAGGAGTTCCATTGACGTCAAAGCTGCCGGGATGAAGATAGGGATGGCCATGCCCGAAAGGAGGCCCATCACCACGAGACCTCGTCCTTCCTCGCTGTCCCGGCGGGCAGAAGCCACGGCTCGGTTCACCGTGCCCAAAGGGCGGTCCCGGATCTCGGCCGTTCATGCGGATTCCGTTGCTGTCCATGACCAAGCTTCCGATCCGCAGGCCGTTGCTGTCGGCGACGATGCTGTCCTTCCACCGGATGCTGTCGTTGCCGACCTTGAGCCCGCCCCACGATCCCGTCCATCCGCCTCCCCACGCCGGTCTAGGTCCGGCTTGATTTGACGGGCCAGCCTCTCTTTGACTGGAAGGCCCGGCTTCTGCCGGCGCAGAGGGTCCGTCGAATGCTGTATCCCAGGCTCCTGGCATGTGAGGCTGTTCCTCAGCCTGAAGCTGCACTCTCACATTCCTGGGCGCAAAGAAGCCGTCGTTCCACTGCTGCACCGTCGCCTCAACCTCTGCTCGTTTGCGGATGGCGTCATTTGGATCAGCGGCCTGCTTTTCCGACTTGATGTCGGAATCCTCGTCAATTGACTTGCCCTTCTCGCCGAGAATGGCCTCATTCGTCGCGGAAGCATGGTCCGGGAGGAGATAGTTGATAAACGTCGCCCAATCCTGTTGCGTAATATCGTAGAGGGGTGCCCAATCCAGTGGGTAGGGTAGATCTTCAGGAACCGAGCTGGGCTTGACGGCAACCGTATACAGCCGTGGCGCTGGGCGCGGAGAAGAGACGGGAAGGTCGCGGCCTTCAAAGTAGAGGGCAGCGCTTGGGGAAGGAGGCACCTGGATGTGCTGCTGGGTCGGAGTGCTGGGGTTGGCGGTGTTTGGCGTGAGCGGAGGGGTGAAGATAACAGGGTCGGTGGTGGAGGTGGAGGATATCCGGGATGCGGCGTCGTCGCCGGGATGAGCGGGGCCGGACGCCGAGAGTGGCGATCGGGGCGGTCCAGAAGTGGTGGAGTAAATGTCGGTCTCTGAGTAAGGCGGCGGAGCGTCGTCGTCGTCGTGATCGACGGCGACCTGAGGATTAGAGGCCATGTTTGATGTCGATGATGGAGCTGCCATGATGCTGGCGTGCGTGCGTGCGAGTGAGGTGTGGTGTGAAGGAGGGAGATTCTCTGCTGTTGCAGGGGCGGGCCAATGATATAAGAAGTCAGACGCTACCCGATATCCATGGATGTCAAGATGGCTGCCTCGGGCGAGGTGGCATCATTGTTTGATTTAACCTTGAACATGGCGCCGCACCTTTTTCTTTAACCGCAGCTCGGATATCCGAGAAGCACGCACAGGATCCCTGACTGGTTCAATAATCCATCAGTTGGTTTGAGGCAGTTGCAGGGGTTACGCAAGTCGCATTCGCATCCCCCTCCAGCCCTATGACTCCTCACTAGACGTCCCCGTCCAATCGCTACGCGCTGCTGACGCGGCCGAGAGCCAGGCCGCCAACTAGCTGCCGCCTTGCTGAGGGGCGGTGATGAGTAAATCAGCCCTAGAGGGTGCCTTGCCATGCTTGTTGGCCTCTATTTTGCGTGTTGTCTTTCGTGGCATGTCGTGGATTACCTTGTTGATTTGTTAGTGGTTGGTCTATCGCCGGCCTGGGGACTTGGACGACGCTTCATCTCCCAACAGTTGTCATGCTTCATTCCACGCCATCTTATGCCCGTATTGACATCTAGCAGTGCGAAAATACCCTGGTGTCGAGTAGGTATCAAATCATCACATTCGAGGCACTCTCGATTACCTCGCTTCCATTTCACCCATTCACGCATCATCATGAACCTCGCTTAAACGCCGAGACATAGATCGCAATCAACTTTTTACACATTCTTCTTTTTCAACTGCACATGCACCCATCACCCGCTCCATAGGTGAAAGTCGACATCCTCCTGCTTGTAATGGTCCGCGATGAGGACCGACAGGTGGTCTCTTGAATGCGTGCCCCTGCCTCAGTGTTAGCATCGATATTGAGGATAATCAATTCATATGGGTCACTTACAGGTTGGTGATGTAGGTGTCGATGAGTTCGGGGGGCACCAGCTCAGTCACCGCTGTCCGAATCTCAACACCGCTCACCATGGGTCCATCCGCAAAGTTGACAAAGCTGGCCGAGTCTCCCCACTCAATCAGCGACTCCTCGTTGAAGGGGTTCTCTGGGCTCAGCTTGTACACGCCGCTGAGAACAATCACAGCATTGCCCTGCTCCTTGGCTGCTCGAGCGACTGCTGCAGCGCCGGCATCGGCGACAACACCGCCGTTGGCAACAACAGCCCTCGCACCGAGAATCACCTTGTCCACCCGTGACATATACGCCATAAGCCCTCCGTTCATGATGTTGATGACCGCGATTCCAGCAGATGTGAGCTTCTTTCTAAATGAAGCGTGCTGAACCTCAGATGTCTCTTTCCGGGGGGGCTCAGTGGCGATGAGGACTGTAAACCGACGCTTAAGAGCCGCGCGCAGGATGAAGCGTTCCACAGTTGGCGAAGGCTGGTGTACGAGCACGTAGTCTCCGGGGTGAATCTGAACTTCGGCCAACGCCGCAATCTGGTCATCGACCTGGCTGATCTCATCCTTAATCTCCTCAATACCATCAATGACCTCGGATCTCAAAGAGTGAATCTGAGCAGTGGGGGCCTTCCATGAGGGTGTCGACGCTCCAGAGAGACCCAGGGGTGATCCCTGGATATTAGGGTCAGCATCGCTAGGAGACGAAACTGAGAGAAGGTGGAAAAGGGTCTTGGGAACGTTGACGGAGCTGTAGGAGGACAGGGGTCCAGGTCGAGGAGGTGGAGGCTTGGCGCTGTTGGAGATGTAGTCGCCAGCAGAATCTTGCTTCGCGTATGTCGAGGGTGGCCACTGGTGGGCCAGAGCGTCTGGTTTCGGGACAGCGTCAGTCGGGGTCGCCTGAGCCTCGCTGGCGGTCTCGGAGGCTGCTTCGTTTCTATCCTCGGCGGCCTCGTCGCGGATGAGACCTAGGACTCGCCGCACAATGTTGGCAATGACAAGTTCCTTGGGCTGGGCCTCGACAAGGCGGCGACCGATCCTCGACACATTATCGATAAGGCCGTCGACGTTGAACCATTTCGAGCGGGCGACGACCTGGAGGAGGATATGG
Source organism: Fusarium neocosmosporiellum (assembly GCA_006518225.1). Lineage (NCBI taxonomy): Eukaryota > Fungi > Ascomycota > Sordariomycetes > Hypocreales > Nectriaceae > Fusarium > Fusarium neocosmosporiellum. The sequence goes on along the minus strand of SSHR01003887.1, from coordinate 1,808 downwards.
GCGGTTGCAACGGCGCAGGGCTCTGAGCCCTTGATCTGGCGCCGCTTGAGGAGGCTGATGCGGTTCGCAAATGTTTAGCAACGAATGGCACAATGGAATGTTGATATGGCTTACGAGATGAGGCTCTCGACCGAGGCCTCCAATGGCTGGCCCTTGAGAGACTTGAGATATTTCTCGAGATCGGGCGCGAAGCCCGTTGGGTGAGGGGCCATGTCGAGGAAGGTCTGGAGTATGTTGCAGCTAGCGCGAGCTGGGGATGTGGTGTCGGATGTCTGCTTCGCGGGGTGCACACAAGATGGAGGGGTATCGAGGGCGAGGAAAGCCGTGAATCTCTTTAAGGATTCGGCAACCGCTTCAAAGCCTTGGATGATATTTGTCGAATTCTGAAGTAATAGATGTCGGATGCGGCCCTACTTCCGAGTCGAGACTGGGCGTTGTTGAACAGAGCAAAGCTGTGCTGTGCAGCCTCAGAGTATGAGTGAGTCAATCAATTCCCCCCACGGACCTTTTTTTGCGCAAGGCTGTCGGCCTTTGAGAAAAAGTGTGGGGCGCCTTCAGCCTTGTCACCTGGTGGGGTCCGCCCGAGGTTGTGGAAAGCCATGACGACAAAGAGACAGGGACATGGATGAGCGTCTTAGGGCAAAGAAGGTCACTGGGGTTAAAGGCAGTATCGACATGACCGTGAGGAGATTCGAGATAGAGGACACGTTCCAGAAAGATATTGCATCTTGTATACTGCTATCATTGGGTATCACCGCCCATGTATGAGACTGCTTTGATGACTTGTCATTGTCACTAGCTGTGGATGAGCTGGCCACCCCAGGACTGACTGTCAATGCTCGAGTCAACATGAGGCATGATACACGAACCAGCAGTCAGTCATGCTCAGTGTGCCAAGAATGGACATGTTCGATAAGACCACCCAGTGAAAGGGTTTCAATTGCTAATGCTCTCGCTTAGCACCATGTCTCCCGCCAGTATCTGAGATTTCAACTGCTTCACCATGAACCCTAGATTAGCGGGTTACCTGCCACCGAGGACTCTTAAGACTCGTCACAGGATCTGTAGACCACGTGAAAAAGGCAACAATGAAAGAAACAGAGCCGTGGCTAGAGAAGAATAGCTTACGATGCTATTTGCTTGGCATTTGTTGAATAATTTCGATAGCCAGTTATCCACTTGTATAAGCTGCAGGACTTCTTCACCCGGCCCTCCAAACACACCGAAGTCCCCGTGTGCCGCTGAACCGATACGGTAAAAGCTCCCGGCAGCCTGCAGAATCTCATCAGACAACCTCATTAGCACAGCGGCATCCTCGGGTAAGCAAGCTGTTTGCTCGCTTTCTGGATGGGATGGGATGGGGGCTGATACGAAAACGAAGGAGGAAGAGATCCACGCTGTGCGGAACTCACTCAACGCCATTCCGTCCCAAAGAAGCAACTGCCCTCACCGGTCTCTGCATCGTCAAGGGCTTGACAGAGGTAAAGAGGGTCAGGCCAAGCTCGCAACCCATGGCAGTTGGGACGCCCCACCAGATGCTGCAATTACGTCGGGTTGCTGTCGAAACTCTTTGCCCGCAGTTTGATGCCCCACCAAACAAGAAAAAAAAGAGGCCAGAAATCTAGCATCACGGGGCTTTGAGCAGGGGGAATCAAGGTCTCGGGCGAGAGACGTGAACGCTGAGCCGCGGCATCCAAGGGGGACCCGCCAAGCAGCAAGGGCCTCAGTATCTTGTAGCCTTGTTCCAGCGGGCATCGTCCACTAACGTTTGCTAGAGTCGCCTGGAATACCACCCCCCAGAACAACTC
>SSHR01003875.1:0-14933 GCA_006518225.1 Fusarium neocosmosporiellum | reverse complement strand
TGCCGTACGCGATCCAACATTTCTTATATCTCTGTTGCCATCCTTAAAACAGGACATGTTCGTCCCTTGGCCTTACTCATTCGCCCACGTGGAGAGAGGATGGACTTGTGCTCTCTTTGCACTCCTCAACAATCCAGTTTATTAGCCCCAGAATGCCACTCTATCCTACAGCAGCTTCAATAAGGGCAACATGTTTGACATATTCTTGCACTCCAGATCCCGCTTCAGGTTCACCTTTGCTTTTTTGTTCAACACCCCCTTTGCCCGCGCCTTTTTAATGAGGAGCAGAACCATGTCCTCGTCGCCGTGCAGCATAGCCTCCTCAACTGCATTCCGCACGCTCTCTTTGTTCTTCCCAGCCCCTTTATCCAGGAGAAACTGGGCCATCTGCACGTCTCCCGATCTTGCCGGGACAGCCAAAGCACCGTCGAGTCGCACCCCAAGACTGAGAAAGTACTCAACCATGCATTCGTAGCCGCTCTCGAGAGCTTCTACCATGGGCTGCGGTCCGATGCTGAACTTGAGCTGCACCAGCCTCTTGACGATAGGCAAGCTTCCGTCGCGAATTGCTTTGTACATCCTCTTTGTTCCCCAGCGTGCAAAATCATCACCTGTCCGATAGTACTCCCAGTATGGAGTCTTGCCTGGCTGACAATTCGCTGTCATGATTGGGTAGAGCAGATCGAAAACCTCGAGGATGGTGGTAGTGTTGAAAAAATTGCGGAAAATCTTGACCGCGTCCTCCTTCCGTGTGTCGTTGTGGAATCCATAGTCCCGCAGCCTGATGGCCGGACATGCAGTAAACGGTGGATCGGCTTCTATCGCCAGGTGCATATACTCCAGGTTGCACAAGCGGTCAGCTTCGCGAAACATCTCGGCCCTACAGAGTAGGAGCTCAGAGGGAAAGTCGGCCAAGCTCTTTATCAGAGCGGTAAGGCATTGTGTTCTTCTCAGCCGCATGGCGGCCAGGATTGGGGATCCAAACGTGAACCGGGCGGCGTCCTCTTTTGCTGATGGGTTGCGGCCGAACCTCTCGGTGGAATAATTCGTGTAGGTGGGCCGACAGTTAAAAGGAGCTGGACGGCAATGGCCTTTGTGTTTTTCGAGGGGAGGGTGGTGTTTGCAGGTGACTTTGCTGCCAGCATCGAGTCTATCATGAAGAAAAGTGATTTCATTCAGATACACTGCGACTGTGAGTAGAGCATCTCGAAACAGCCCACAGCTCTCGTCAAGCACCAGTACCGGAACCCTTGGAGCACCGCATGTTCGTAGTCCTAGGTAAAAGTTCAAAGATTCGTCAAATTCGCCATGGAATGCTGCAAACTCAGAGATTTGGCGCACAAGACTCTCCGACTCGTCTTCGTGCTTCATGCTCCAATCCGGCCTCTCTCCCCGAGCCCTTTCTTCTTCCCTCCATTCCAAGATGCGTTCGGCAATTGCCTTGAGCCAAAGATGTTCGGAACTCGGCTCCAGTGTCAGGACTTTGTTCATAACTCTGGCAGTGAGATAGTCGACCCAAAATTTGTTCCTCCGAGTCCCCTCGGGCAGATGCCAGCAGAGACGTAATATCCTTGACTCGTAGATGGCTTTCATGGCCATGAGAGAAAAGTCACGGCTCACGAGACGAAGCTGAAACGCGTTTCTCACTGAGATATCTGCCATGCTGTAAAAGATGATCTGCTGCCATATCTCGACTGGAAGGGCTGGTGGGCTGACTGAGGCGTTGTGAGGTGACTCCTCGGCGGGGGCTCTGGGGCAGCTTTCCATTGTGTCTTGGCAACTGTGTGCCCGTCGCGGGAGCTTGAGGAATGTCATGATGATGGAATGGGCATAGGAGGCGCTGGTTGAAGTCCCTGGCGACTGACTTGTCGTGTTGTATTTGTATTTGTATCCAGCTCAGTTGTTGGTAAAAATGAGTCAGTCGGTATGACCACCTGCCTATATCGTCCAACAGGTGGTAACAATCCTTGCTTCGGTTATTTCCCCTTTGTGACAGAGGTCTTGGCATCCACATACACAAGGCAGACGACGTCATGTTTGAACCTGTGAGTTTATGCTAAGTAGGTGATCAGTATAGATGGATTGTTATTTGTGCTGGGCTAAAACGAGGAGCTTCATGCTACGGGATATTCAAGACTGCTCTAACAAACTGCATCAAGTGTTAGTGCAGTACTTTGGAGATTGGGGTCTGGTTGTGGCTTTCGGCTGTGGCGCTTGAGGTGCTGCGCCAATCAGAGATAACAAGCCACACTGTCCCTCCACCCTTCACCCGCCACTTGATGCTGACAAAAATAAGCGACTGTGATTCACAGCCAGAGCCGCGCGACCTGATCAGTTTTCTTTTGTCCGCGACTGGCCCCCACACGAAACCCTGCCTGCTTCATCTCTATTCATCTCCCCTGCTCACCTTAAGGTCACTTGTGCGTATGTCCATTCGGTACCTCGCTAATAGCAAAGAACCCAAGAGAGCTGACCCTCGTCTAGAAGCTCGCGAAATTATTCCTTTTCCCCATGAGCAGCGGGCGCAATGGGCGACTCTGATATGGACAACGAATCACTGATGTTGGCTCTCAAGATACAGCTTGAAGACCTGGAGCTATGCGAACGATCAAAGAAGGGGAAGCAACTCGAGGGCGAGGTGCTCGACTCGGACGTCGCCTTGGAAGCGTGCCGCCACGACCTTGAAGAGATGGCAACACTGGCTTCCGACCACGCCCTGTGCCTCAGTATCGCCCAAGCCCTCGACATGGACGCCGCCCTCATCGCTGAGGTGCAGACCGAAGAAGAACAGGCTGCTCAAGACCGCGAGTTTGCACTGAAGCTGTCCAGAAACCCTAGTGCGACACCTACAGCGGCCAGTACGAAGATCAACAAGGCCGAACAACCCGTCGAGGACCTCAAAGACCCTTGGCACGATTCAGATGAGCACCAGAACCAGGGCGAATCTTCTCGCTCAGGCGCGTCGCGACAGTACCCCGAAACCGGAGAGTGCATCGCATGCACTGAACGATTCCGAATTTCCACCCTCACCCGCTCGACGTGCTCGCATCACTACTGTCGTGAATGCCTCATCGGTCTCGTCTCCTCGTCGCTTCACGACGAGTCTCTCTTCCCTCCACGGTGCTGTGGTAAAGACATTCCCATCGAGACCGGGCCGTGGTTCTCCCCAACCCTCATGGGCCAGTTTCAGGCGAAGAAGCTGGAATTTGACACACCAAACCGGACCTATTGCAGCGAGCCATCGTGCCCTACTTTTGTGCCGCCGGCATTCATCAAAGAAGAGGTGGCACGGTGCCCCAAGTGCAGTCAAACGACCTGTGTTCATTGCAAGGAACCGTCTCACGAAAGAATCTGTCCCAGCGACAGCGCGTCACAGCAAGTCCTGGAGCTTGCGACTCGGAACGGCTGGCAGCAGTGCAACGCCTGCAAGAGGATTGTTGAGTTAAACCATGGATGTAATCACATCAGTGCGCCCACCGCGTTTGGCAATGGCGACGTGGCTCTCACCAATGTGAAGAGTGCTCAGATATGCTCCCGACATTCATCTTTGAGTGTAGCCAATTCCGCATCATGGTCTGCAGGCGATGCAGGCTCAACCGCCTTGAGTGTGTTGGAGAAGAAGTCAAGATTGGTTGGGATATTTAGCTGTCTTGGAGATATGTGCCCAACTTTCTTGCACAGGACTAGATGATGGATCTGATGGACATTGGCAATAAGAGGTACAGGTCGCAATCATGGCTAAAGGCGCTTTAGGTGCTCTGGATGTAACTATTTGCCTCTCTAGATGTAGATTTGACGGGCCTCACGCCCCCATGTATGAAAGCTAAACATACATCCCCTTCAGGGGATTATCTTGCTGCCTGAGCCACTCACATGTGTAATGCTGCCCTTCTCTACAAGATATGCTCGATCTGGTCAAGAACCTTCCTTGCTGCCTTAATGATTGTCAAACAGAGCGGCACCTCATCCACAGAGGTACAAGCTGATTGATAAGTGGGCGGACAGTCCGGCGCCAAAGGCCGTCTATGCCAGTCCGTCTGTCGTTCCTCCAGCCGCTTGATGAAATGCATGAAGCACTTTTCGCGGTGGCCTTCAACACCACATATCTCGGCCTTGACCGCATTGTGCATTAGACTCTTCCATTGTTCGGGTGATACCTCGACGAGAATGGCGGCTGGGCTTGTTCCAACCTTGGACTGATCTGGGTAGGAAGGGGAACCCTCGAAGCTCCCAAGGCTGACCAGCAGAGGCTCTCTTTTTGCTATGGCTGCTTGAGCCTTTGAATCGATGGTTCGGACGAACCTGACGTAGGATTCCGCAATGCAGACACAGAGAATGCCGAGAATTGTTGCGTTTTGAAGAACAGACGAGAATCGGAGGGGACATTTCGGGCAGTCCAGAACGTCCATGGCCGTTTCAACTGTATTCCGAAGAACGGAAAGGTCGTTTGGTACGACCAGCTCGGTGTCGGATCCCAGTCGATTAAGGAGTAGGTAGAGGATGGACAGACACGCGCAGGGCTGGATACACTCGGAGTGATGCAGCGTGCCGAGTGGCAACGAAGGCATCAATCCGGAACATTCCTGTGGCTGAGCACTGTACACGAACAATGAGTATAAGTATCAATTGTTAATAATCGGGTCGATGGCTTACTGCATGTAGCTCTCGAAGTCGGCCAGGAACGGCGGAACACCATGGTGAACAGCCGGGGCCGCCGCCAACGCTTCCGATCCGTCGTCCCGGCTATGAGGAGTCTCATGAATACTGCTCGGAGGCTCCGGCGCCGGCTCACTGACTTCTTGACTCAAATCAAGCAGAGACTCCGGCGACGGGACCAGTTCGATCGCACGACGTCGGCGAGACCGCCCATCTCGGCCAAGCGCCGACTGCTGACGGGTTCTGGGCCTGCCCGCCGCCTTCTGAATGGAATAAGAGCATTCGCGGTTTTTGGAGAAGCACTTGGAGCAGACGGGATGCTCGCCACTGCACCGGATCTTTCTCGCCCCTACATCAATGATCCGAGGCATGAGTTGCGTGTGTGGATAGCATAGATGGGGGGACTTACTGCACGGCTCACATGACAGGCGAGCTCTGGAAGCGTCGCTTGCCGGGGAACTCCTTGTTGAAACGGTCCGTGAATGCATTCTGTTGTGAATTGGTCCGTCGAGGTGATAGAGAAGAGAAGGAAATGGTCCGGATTAGGATGTGGGTTGTCCGTCGTATTAATGGTCCGAAAGAATTGGTCCGACCGACCGGATGTCGGCGGATGATTTCAACAAAGCCACTTTGGCTGTTTTTTGAGCCCGTGAAGAAGGTTTCCGCGAACCCGCTTGACAAAGTTGCCTTTCGATCGACAAGGGAAAATTAAGGACATCGAATTGTGACCTTGAGACTGGCTCTGAGAGTAATATGTTACTACATAGCTCGTTACTGAAAATGCTTCGTATGCCATGGAATGATATTTTTAGGACTTGGGTAAGGGGCACAAGATCCCTTGCCACAGCGAGAAGCCTTGTAACCTCGGCGAGCTTGTCAACATGTGCCTATATCACAGTGAAACTTTTAAGATCAAGCATGACGTGCTCTAATCATAGTCTTGCCTATGCCATGAATTATAATACACTCTTGGCGAAACTCTCTGCGTTTTGGTCCCCCATGATACTCTCGATGCTGACAACTTTCCGCTTTGATGAGCCGCCTACTAGCATCTGGTACAGATAATTCAAACTGGAACTACCTTGCGTGCCCTAAGGCTTTCGAGAGCTTTTAAAATACGAGCAAGGCCTTCTTTCAAGGCTTCTCCGCCTACAGTAAAGGTGATCCGGAACCAGCCAAGCTCTTCAGTCTCGGACAAGCTTCCAGGGGCGATCATCACTCCATTTTGCCCGCAGAGCTCCATGATCTTGTTTTCAATGATTTTAAAGTGTAGATCGTTAGGATGAAAAGAAGTTGCATCGTTGTCGCCCGATGAAGATGACTGGAAAAGGTGACGAAGGTCGACCCAGAGGAACAGACCGGCATTCCTGATGTTATATTAGCTGAATGAACAGAAACGCGGTTCTTCATTGAGATGACACTTACATGGGATAGAATCCGATATTATTTTGCTTCAGGAACGAAGTGATTGTGCGATAGTTGGCCGCCATGAGCTTCGTCTTTCTCTGCATCATGTGCCGTGTCCACGTCCTATCTTCGAGCATGGCCGCCCAAACGTCTTGAAGAATATGAGGCGACCAGGAGAATGGACTAGAAATGTGTCAGTGCTAGAATTTTAACGAGGGTAGTCTAGAAACGTACCTAATACTCGATATCGCACCCAAAAGCCCCTTGTTCTTGGAATAGCTGCAGCCTAGTCTTATACCATTAGCGCAAAAGTCTTTACTTGCGCCGTATAATACATGCAAGTATGCCAGATCTATGATCTTGTGCATATCAAGGGCAAGTGTGGAAACAAATGGTGTTGGGTTTGCCATGGCTGGGCTGTCAAACACCGACTTGGCGTAGATCTCGTCAGAGATGAAGTGTAGCTTGTGCTTTGAGCAAAATTATTCAAATTCCTCAAGGGTCTCGGGAGGCTGATTCTCCAGGTCAGTAGCTGAAGGATAGGGTGAAATGATAGAGCGAGGTTACGGACGTAGCATCTTCCCAGCGGGTTATGCGGACTGGAAGGATATCGTGTTAGCTCGGGGAGCTGGCGTCTTCAGCACGCCTTAATAAGACTTACTTTGATATCAGCAAGGCGCGGACTTTGATTCCTTTTTGCGTAGCCTTCTCAAAGGCAGATTGGAGTGCCTTGCGATTCATGTCCGGGCGAAAGACATCATCAAGGCCAGTGTAGCCGTCAATGTCATGGTAAGTGACACCTACTACACGTGCATTGATACGATGCAGAATGTCAATGTTGAAGCCATTATAAAAGGGTCGTGGAATGAGAATTCCGTCACCCTCATCACAGATCGACCACGTTATGGCATCAATGGCGCTCGTCAATCCCGTCGTGATGAAAATGTCGTCCAGTGTAATGGATTCCCGAGAGTGAAACTCGTCTGTGAGAAATTCGGCCACGGCCTTGCGGAGGCGCCGTGAGCCCCGGGGTCCGGTGCTGTAGGTGAGATGATTCGAGGGCAGGACAAACAACTTTGGGGAAGGTTACTGACATACAGACAAAGAAGGGCCCTAAGGACTAACCTGTTTCGTAATGAAGTCTGCTACCTCATCATGCAGAAGATTGTTCTCGGCCAGGCGGAGGAGTATGCTTGGCAGCTCGGGTTAGCATAGGTGAATGGGAGGTCTCGATTTACTTACACGCCATCTGGGTTATTCGGTGACCACGGATTAGCCATAGCATCTTCACGTGGGCCCCAGACATCTCGATAGGTATAGTTGAAGGCTCCTCTGTTGGACAAGTGATGTTTCTCTATGGCTTCCTGAACACGATCTGTTGAATCGGCTGGCGATGAGGTTGACATGGTGGCAGTTGACTTGGCTGTATACAGGAGGACGGAATGGCTTGAAGATGAGGAATGGCGCTTGGAAGCCGGCCCCTTGCATCAAGTTAAAAAAGGCAAGAAATTTCGGACGTTCTCCGATGACGGCGTTCTTGTAACGTCGTCTAAATGTTCTCGGACCGTTTTCTCTTCGGACGATTTCTTCCATTCCACCTTGTTGGATTAGCAATGACATCTCGGAGTATTTACGCTTGTGGCAATAGGGCGCAGGATACAAGAATAGAAGAAGAAAAAATTCAAATAGTCCGCCATCAGTACTACTATAAGACTATCGGAGCAGGGTTCATAGAATTGAGGCTGATCGAACACAACCTGCAAAAGTGGTGAGAGTCTTTTTCCCAAGTTGCATACTCTGACATTGTTCTTCTTTGAGATACCCGGCATTATGAAGATCTTGCATCCTGCATCTAGTCACGGTGACAGAGTCAGCTCTCTGAGCAGTAAAGTTGTGCAGGATCAAGATGATTCGATTCAGGAGTGCTCGGATCGAGAAAAGTCGAAACAATGGGACTCTTCCGACATTGAGACCGGCCAGACGAGCGGTCTCTCAGGGGACGAGACTATCAAATGCCAGGACCCAGGGGAGCATCCTGATGGTGGATTTTGGGCATGGGCTTCTGGTGAGTGTGGTTTTTCACGGACGTCCATTTACGGCTGACCCTTTTTTTGAAGCTATCGCAGGCCACTTTGTGATGATGAACTCCTGGTAAGTAAGACTATTTATAATTGAATCGTCTTAAATCTGCTAACACGTTCTGCCAGGGGATACAATAGTTCGTTTGGCGTGTTCCAGACGTACTATGCCTCTCACCTCGGCAACCCAGCCAGCCAAATAGCATGGATTGGATCAGTTCAAGTTTCCGTCATCTTCTTTGTCGGTGTCTTTGCCGGCCGTCTAACTGACGCTGGCCATTTCCACATTACTTTTGCCGTGGGAACGCTTCTCACATGCCTGGGTGTCTTTATGACCTCTCTCAGCACCTTTTACTGGCAGATCCTCCTCTCACAAGGTATCTGCACTGGATTGGGCAATGGTCTCCTCTTTACTCCGGCTCTGGCCGTAGTTTCAACCTACTTCAAGAGACGGCGAGCTTTGGCGTTTGGGATTACAGCTACTGGCAGTGCATCTGGAGGTTTGATCTTTCCATCCATGGCTCGCCAGCTGCTCTCGAGAATTGGCTTTGGCTGGACCGTCAGAGCCATGGGGCTTGTACAGCTGGTTACGCTGTGCCTTGCAAACTTCCTCCTCAGGCCGAGGGTTCCACCAAAGAGATCAGGCTCTGTGGTAGATCTGGCATCATTTCGAGAGAAGCCGTATGCCTGCTTTGCTGTTGGAGTTTTCCTAGTGCGCCACCATCTTCCTCTTCTATATTGTCAATTTCTCAAGACATTGACCAAATACTAACGTGCATCTAGACTTTCTGGGGTCTTTACTTTGCCTATTATTACCTTGCCTCGTTTGCAGTCTCTCAGTTGGCCTTCTCCTATACGGATTCCCTCAACCTGCTACTCGTCGTGAACGGCGTAGGCATGATTGGCCGCTCAGTGCCAAACGCCATCGCCCACCGGTTTGGATGCATCACGATCCTCATCCCAGTAACTCTGACCGCAGGCATCTGCATGCTAGCCTGGCCCGCCGTGTCTACCGCTGGGGGTTTGTATGGATGGGCTAGCATCTACGGCATCGCGGCTGGTGCCATTCAAAGTCTGTTTCCGCCAGCTCTGACAGACTTGACGACAGATGTGCAAAAGACGGGCGTCAGGATGGGTATGGTGTTTACGATAAATAGTATTGCGACACTCACCGGACCGCCTATTGCGGGCACTATCATTCGGAAATCTGGGGGACATTATCTCGGTGCGCAAGTCTTTGCTGGTGTTTCGTTGTTGCTTGGAGGTTCGCTAATTATGGTTGCACGATATTTGAAGGGGGTTTATAGATGAGAGAGTGGAAGTCTCTAATTAGAATTAAGAATCATAATTGAAATGTCGCTGGTGTATGCTCAATATCTCACCTTGATGGCGAGTCTCATTTTAGAAGCCCTAGAAGTACGGGCGAATTAAACCTAGCCCAACTATAGAGGATGCATGTTATCTTGATTGCGTCAAAAGACTCAAAACCCTGTTTTTTCCAACCTGCTGAAATGGAGCGCGAAATGTGCATTCTAGGGTATTTGCATAATTGCCCGCGGCTGTAACCACACCTGTACAAAGTCATCTAAAAGGAATAAAGTGAGATGTGATAATAGATGCAAGTGCATTGATCGTATACAGGGGTAAGAGAAAAAAAAATGCGAAAAAAAAAACTCCTTCCAGGACTCACGATAATTTCTCGCGAGTACATCATGCAGAAGAGTTACTGATCAGCCAAGTAAAGTCGCTGATGATCTGACGGTGAAAATCAGTGGGTGAGAAAAAAAAAATGGCTGGGCATCATGCGATTGCCAAAATTTGCATTGCTCGTAACCTCGTAGAAGACGCCGCTTCTGTGTAATAGAACAAGTTATGGAGATAGGAGAAAAAAGAACAAGAAAAATAGAACAATGCCAGTCAACAATGAATCCTCCGTCTAAATGTGGTGTGAACTGCGTCGCTCCTCGATGGCCTCTCCGCTGGGCCTCCTCCCAAATCCAAGCACGTCGAGGAACGAGCCCCGCCGGTGCTCGGTCCCCTGATCGTGTGACTCCTTCCTGTCGGTCGGGGTAGACGCCCTGGACCCCAGGAACCCCATAAAGGAGCTCCGCCGGGAGTCGGACATCCGGGGAGGCGTGCACACCATGATCTGGAGCTCAATCTTTTCGAGCTCGCCCTCGGCCTGCTCGACCACGGTGCGCCCGCAGTTGGAGAAGCTGGTGCCCGAGTAGAAGACGTAGCCGCTGAAGGGACTGGCCAGGGCCGTCGCCACGAGGCCCTTTTGCCTGGCCACCTGCAGGCTCTGCTTGCACAGGAGCTTGGCGAAGCCCCGGAGCTTGTAGTGGGGATGCGTGATGACGGCATGCACAAACATTAGCTGGCCGTACCGGGCAAGGTACGTCTGCTGAGTCTGTGTGACGACCGCCTGTAGCGCCGCGATGCGCTTCGCCACCTTGTCACTTGCGGTGCTGGGGGCATCGAGGACTGGGCAAAGTCAGAAGCAATTCTAGACGTCAATTGCTGGGTAGCTTACCTCGGTGGATCTGGTTGTGGACGTTGTTCTCCTCGCTGTCATTCTCGTGGAGCTCCTGCCAGACGGCTATAGCCACAGGCTTGTGCGTTTTGGGGGCATCGACAACAGAGATGAGCCAGTTGGAGTTTTGGGGATCGAGGCACTTCTTGAGAATGCTCTCAACGCAGTCCCCGGCCTCTGATGATGCAGGGTTGGGGAAACAGTAGTGCCAGATGGAGTCGTTGGTGAGACCGCTGAGGACGATATCCTTCAGGGCTGGAAGATCGGCTTCGGTTGCGGGACGGCTACGGACACCCATAGCTTGGTAGAGTGATGAATAGAGAAGTAGGTTGTTTGTGTTTGTGTTTGTGTAAAGTTGTTTGATGATGATGAAGAACTTGACCCCGTAAACAAAAGACTCAGGAGGGATGGTCAATTATACTCCCCCGCCGGCATCTCGACTTCGGCATCTAGCGGTTGAGACGTCATACGTCCAAGAAGATCTCTCATGCGCCTCTCTTGGCCCATGGGCTGAGCCAAGGTTACACACACTTGCGACAATGGATCTATTGCACATCTGCCATCGGTCGATGGATGGGCAGGCAGGTTGGCGGCCTCCTGGAAACCCCGCAGGATCGCCTGATGGTGAGTAACACAAGCCCCCTCACAGGACTGCAGATCTTCCAGACCAGTCTGTTCGTCACGCCCCCGTTGAACAATGTTTTTTAAGCTTAATAGAGGCTAACTCGTAGGGCGAGAAGCCTTGGCGGAGAAAAAATCATGGTAATTCACCCTGCCGATTTGTTGGCGGCCCCCTACATCTCAGTCCCGAGAGGGCTCCACGATTGCCGATTTTTTTCTCAATCATGAACTTTGCTTGTTCGGGGCCCCTACCCTAATTGACGCGGAGCTGACCGCCGAGACCGGTGGCGTCTTGATCATTTGGCACGCCACATAAAAGTACGAGGCGTGCATCGCCGGTTGCCAAGTCGGGTCGCCCGATGTTTGCCTTGTTCTCGACTCAGTGTGTTGTCAGTTTGTTTGTTGTAAGCAGGACTTGGCTGAGGCTGCTGCGATTGGTGGTCAGCTGCTTGTTAAATCCTTGTCAATACCAGTAGGGTGAGCGACTAGCTAGAGTTGTCAACTGTTGCCGAGACTTGGTTGATGGTGTTCAGATGCGAATTTATTCGAAACTTGTAGAAGCTCTTTACAAGTTGGAGTGATCTTCAATGCGACCCCTGGCGAGGGTTCATTTGGCTCATTGTGACAAGCAAGGAACAGAAATCAGATTTCGTCCAGGTCTATTAACAGACAAACCAGGTAGTTTCGAGCTTTATCTCAACTGGCCCAAGGATAGATTTATGTCACGTGTCGAGGCTTTAGGTTTTTCGTTAAGCGGTAGCTCTTTTCTTGGTGGATGGCGGGATGCTTCAATCTTGTCTGACTGATCACTTATGGGACCATGAGTCTCCATCTTACACAAGGTGGTCGATGAGACAAGTGGCTCTCATGCGCTACTTCCAACGCTTCTACATATTAGAAATTATTAAATAGTCTCATGAAATTCTCTTCCAGGACTAATGTCTCATTCGTTTAAAGTGAATTTTTCGACGATAGCTCACGTGCATTTCTACTCAAAGATAGCAAGACTCATTTTTTTTGGCCATTGTTAGCTATGGTGTTCATCATACTGGTGGTCTCCCCAAGCAGTGGAATCTATCGCAGTTCCAAGCTATGGACATTGTATTTTGTTCTCACCCGAATCCTCTCATTCATCCCGACAGTACCTATCGACTACAGCCATCCTCTAACACAACTTCACCAAAATCATGCGCATTGAGTAATAGTCATTACAACAGCTTGAGCTCCTCCAGCCTCAGCAGGACCAGTGCTTACAGCCGCAGCACTAGTCACAACGGCGTCTCCCCCGTTCCCATTCGCATCGCCACTACCAGCTTCGACTCCGAGGCCAGCGTTGAAGACATCGGCGGCACTCTGGTCCTGGGTCGTCGCCTTTGCAGCGGCTGCGGCGCTGGTGCAGCTGGCCACAACGTCTGCATCGGCCTTGCAGCTATCTCCAAGACGCTGACAGATGAAGTCGGCAATGATGCCAATCCTTTGGGCAGATCCGTGGTTAAAGTCGGCGTCGTTGGATGGCGCGAAAGCTTCTTCCTTGCGACCGTCAAGTCCAGCAGCAAAGATGATGCTGGGATCGGAGCAAGACCCAAAGCTGCCGGCCTGTCGCTTCTTCAGGGCGTTGGCGGCTTTGCACTCACTGACTTGGGTCTCGCACTGAGCTATGCCACCATCAAGCTCGCCAGAGTTGGCGGCGTTGGCGCAAGCATTGTGCTGGATATCGCAAGATCGGCCGAGAGCAGCACCAGCGCCAGTGAAGGTGTTGCCATTGACTGCGAAGGGCCGGTTGCCGGCGGAGGAGACGACGGGAGGAGCAGGACCGCCGAGGGTGCCGGTGAAGGCCTGGATGTTGGCTCCGGCTGAAGTAACTTGACCGACGGTTGCGGAAGTGAGAGTTGCAAGAACGGCATCGGTTGCATCAGCGGCGACCGTCTTGACAATGGTAGAGCACGACGCCTGGGCTGCCTGGCCCGATGGTGCCACGGGGGTGATGGCCGTTGTGATGACAGCTGGAGGCTTGGCAGCGCATCCCGTTACCTTTGTTATAGCTGCTGTTGTTCCTGCGTCGGCCGTGGTTGCTGCTTCGTCTCCAGCATTGTTGTTATTTCCACCAGCATCAGTGGTCACGGCAGCAGCAGATGTCTCAACGACCTCAGAAGCGACCTCAGAAGCACCTCCAGCAGATTCTGAAGCCACTCCAGAAGCCTCCCCGGTAGCACCGCCTGAGCCACCGTTGACAACGGTAGCGAGATCAACGCTCCCAGTGACAGACGCAACACTGAAATCAGCCAGGTTAACCAAGTCAGTAGCGGCGATACCTCCAGTACCCGTAAAGGTCTGCGCGACATCAGCGACGGCAGCTGCGATCTCATCTTCGGTGGCATCCAGGACAAGAAGCTTCTCGGAGTAGATGCAGCCGAGTTCAGGTTCCTCAGTGTCACAAGAGTTTCCCTTTCCAGTCGCGTCACCAGTCTAAAAGCTGTTAGTATCGATAGAATTGAGTTCAGTAAGTGCAACTTACATCGCCAGGAGCGAAAGTTCCACTCAGAAGAGCCAGGTTGGGATCAGCACCAATCCCGGCCAGCTGCTTCGCCAGCTCGAGAGTAATAGCCTTGTTCAGGGCCCCAGCATTCTCCGAAGCAGCGTCCTGGTGCTGCGTCAGAGCCCCAATCTCTGGGTTGACAGCCTGTTCCGTGCAGAGCTTGCTAGCAACACCAACACCGGCCGTGTTGCGCTCAATAGCCTGGAACAAAAGAGCACCAGCCATGCCGCGGAGATCACCGGCAGCCTTTGCGTTGGTAAAGGCTTGATCGGCGGTCTCTTGCTTCAGGCAGGCGAGGTTGGTCACATCTCCTGCGCCCGCGGCGGCAGCGCCATCGCCCAAGAGACCAAAGACGGGGTCCTGGATATTCTTGGGGTTGTCCAAGTTGAGGAACTCGCGGGTGATGCCGAGGACGAAATCATGCGAGTGTTCCTGGGGAACTTGACGCTTGTGGAGGTGTCCCAGCTTGCTGGGAGCAAAGCGCTTAAAGCCAGGAAGACCCAGGCCCACAGGAGATGCAGAGGCAAGTCCAAGAAGGGCAGCGGTGAAGGTCAAAGACGGAATCATCATGACAAAGTGACAATTGCGTTCAAAAGAAGATAAATAACAGACCGTCCAAGCAGTCACAATGATTAACCAAGAAAGAAAGGTGCCAAGAGATTGACTAGTAAAAATGAAAGAAAGAGCTCACAGAGCGTCTAGAGAAAGGAATGAGAAACGAGGATGAAAGTGAAGACTGAAGTGCGGATGATGAGAGTTCAAACAACAAAGGCGTCAGTTGAGGATTTATAGTCGCATCTCAGCACGAGGTGTCAATTCATGAACCAATGGTTGAAAGAACCCAAACATCCCTTCGCCTATTCGAGCCGAATTCCCGTCATCGAGACCGTCATCTAGCGCGTGAGAGTTTCAGGCCTCTGAAGCGTCTTCATCCGAACCCCGAATTAGTCCAAAACCGCCTTCAGGATGCTATGCGCGGGAGTCAGTGAAGCGAAGGCGTAGTGACGGCTGCAATCTGACGCGGGAGATCAGACAATATGAGCCGCAGATCTTGACTTTGGGAGTTTGAAGCGTCTGGGTAGGGGTTAGGTCGGTGTCGCAG
>SSHR01003872.1:0-16157 GCA_006518225.1 Fusarium neocosmosporiellum | reverse complement strand
TCCCCGAATTCTACCCCCCCTCCCGAGTGGCTTCCCCGTGACGTCTCCTCAACATCGTGAAGCTTTACATCCTATCTGGTCATGCCCCCCCTCCCCCTCTCCATGAATCTCGACAAAAGTCAAATGAGATTGTAGACATATAATGCCCCTGACCTTCAGGATTCTGGTGTTTTTCATTCTCTTCTTTTCACCATCAGACATCTCGAGACCGCGACCATCCAGCTTTCTGATATTCAGACTGCTCAGCTTCCATCCAGACCATTCAACTTCTGATATCCAGATCATTCAGCTTCTGATATCCAGATAACTCATCCTTCTCAATCTCAATTATCCTCTGATATCAGAGCAAGCCCTACACTCTTCTTCTTTTTCAAATTCTCTCTGAAGAAATGGATTCACGACCATCTTCTGGCCGCTTCGAGGTGATGCAGAACGGCAAATCAGTCTCTATCCTCAACCCTGTCCGTCTAGGAGAACGTGATGGATGGGAAAACGACAACTTCAACAGGCTTTGTGTTCTGGCCAGAGCCGCCGTTGACGCCGCCATCGCAAGGGAAGACGCCGCGGTCATGGCAGAGGTGCATGCGGAGGCAAAGATGCACCGCGATGCTTCTGACGAGTTTTGGCTCCGAAGATGCTCACAGGAAGTCCTCGACAAGAAATTCCCCTTGGACGATACTCCATCTGACACTCCCTCCCCTCCTCCTAGGAGCGCTCCTGTGGGTCGTCCTAAGCGCCCCCATAAGCCCCCCCGTAGAGGTCGCTGGTCTTCAGATTTTCCGAGCTCTCGTTTTGGACCGTGGCTCCGACGATGCTCAACCGAATACCTCGACAAGCATTTCCCCCTGGACGATACTCCCCTTGCGACACCTTCTCGCTCTAAGGGTTCCTCATCTGTGATTACCCTTCCCGAGCTGGACCCTGTCCCCGCTCTTGTCCCGGCCCCCGCTCCTGCCCCGGTCGGCGTCGCCGTCGCCGCCCCCATCGTTCGACGGGCCCGTCCACGCAGTGTTGCGTGTGGTGTTTCTGGCTGCACTCGCACCTTCTCGTCAAAGAACATTGCAGACCACCGCAAGTCTCACATCCTTGACGCGGCTGGTGGCTCCGAGCAAGCTCGCCAGCCTTGCAAGGCATGCGCATGCACTGGCAAGCCCTGCATGGTCAGCACCAGCCCAACCGACGCGCAGGTCAACACCTACTCCTGCCTGGCCTGCCTCAAGTCCCACCGCGGATGCAGCCACAAGGAGCATGGTCGAGCCAATCCCCGACCTCGACGCCACCCTGCTCTGGACTCCCCTTCTCATTAAGGGGATTACTCTTGAGCTTGTGGACATGGTTTACTCTTTTGTGGGCGTTTTGGGTGTTTGGGAGTTCAAAAGCTTTTGGTGTTAATTGGCCGAGTGATGATGATCCCACTCGAGAAAAAAGTTCTTGGCGTTGTTCTTGGTTTGGAGTTGAGGTTGATCCCTGTGTTGCTTTCAACGGAAAACGGATTGGTTACTTGTTATTCTTGCTTTTGCGTTTCTTTCAACTGGTCCTTGGAAAAACAGATTGGGTATAGGAGTTGAGGTTGCTTCACGGGTGAAAGTATTCTTTGGGAAAACAGTTTGGTTACTTGTTTTTCTTACTTCTCCCTTGATTTCAACTGGACAATGCAGTGGAAATTGATTCATGGGTTGAGGTGTTCACCGGGAAAACAGATTGCTTATTAGAGCTGATACTGATCCCTGGGATAGAGGAGTCATCGGGTAACCAATTTTGCCACGCCATTCATACTCCTGTGTTGATGTCAGTTAGCTAGTTAGTTAGTTTTTAAGGAAACAGTTCGGTTATTTTTCACCCTTGTCGTCTCATCATTCTGCGCCTTGTTGCCTCGACTTTCCTTTGTGACTTCCATCTCGCTACCGTGCCTCTTTCCTCCCTAGGAGTGGGCATGTTTTAGTCTACTCTATTACGTCAGTTTTCCGGAAATGCTGTTCTCTGCTCGTTTAAGATGGCTCTCTTTTTATTCGTGAATCATCGACTGCCTTCACTTGACGGTAGGCCCGTGACACCATCAAATACACCCGGATGGCCATCGTCAAGAGGCCACGTTGCTCAGTGTGAAATGTGAAGTTCTCATGTCTATAGGTAGAATTAAATGGCCTAGATTAATTAGATGCTCTGACGCGCGAAATTTGGCCGGGTCGTCTTCGTCATGGTGCCTCACGCGTTTGAAATTCCCACCAGCCTCATATGAGACCCTGGATAAAAAATGCCGGCTCTTTGAGCAGCCAAGGGACGCGTATCAATACACGCCAGGGAAGAAGAATAATTAAGTAAGAGAGAAGCATTATTTTCAAGCTGATGCTCTGTTTCTTCACAGACTCTTGAAGCTTTTGCAAGCCGCTCATATCGAATCTTCTTTTTACATGTACTCGAGTGGCAGCCTGACACCACATGTTTGCAACTTGCTATTATGAAAAATGTCTTGGAATGAACAGATTGTATGAGTGCGTTGTACACAGTTCCCCTAACTGGATATCTGTTGATCCAAGATTATCCAGTAGGTAGGGAGGTGAGTGGGAGGAGGATTGGACTCTGATCAAGTGTGCCTGATGTGCGACCGTACCACAGACCGAGAGCGTGCACCCATCACGAGGACTATAATCGTGGCGTTTTCGAGGTTTCACACGAGGCTCTGCCTGTAAATGAATCCTTCCAATAACCAGAGCCGCACAAAAAATGGTGCTCCCGTCTCCTTGATCAATATGAGGCGAGTGTCATCATCGTCGTTCTCATCTTTTGCCCACCATTCCCAAAGTGCGACCGTAGTGGCGCGTCAATCCCTCACCGTTCCCCGCAACATGTGGAAGCCCCCCGGAAGCCGCCCGAAGCCGGATTGTAACATCAGATCATGCAATTCATCGGGCATTGGCAAAAGATGACCAAGTCTGACAAGAGACAAGGTGCCGAGGTCCCGGTCGCCGCTCTCGCTCGACCGAACACGTTCTTTGAATGATACATGGGCCGACAGAGATCTCGTGTCTTTTGCCCCCCTGGTCGAGACCCAATCCAAGGCATGAATAAGACTGATTTCTTTGGGGGTCGTCATCTTTAAAGAGAGTCCGCTTTCCCCCCCACTGTGTCAGGTGCCTGATCGCCACTTTCGCCAAAAAGGTTAACAGAACGTCACTTCTACAACATAGCCGAGGACCCGAAGAACTAGGGAAACAACCAAAAAAGCAAAACAAAACACCAAAGGAAACTACGTCTGGATAGGCATCCACAACCGGAAATCATGTGTATCGTTCTATTCACTACCGCGCATCCTGATTATGCGCTGATCGCCATCGACAATCGAGATGAATACATCCTCCGCCCAACTTCACGGCCGAGCTGGTGGACCCACGCCACGTCTGGCCGTCCCGTCTTGTCTGCGCGAGACCTTCAGCGAGCAGAAAAGGGAACGTGGATGGGAATCACCAAGGATGGTCTCTTGGCCGTGCTCACCAACTATCGCGAGACCAACATCGAGGATGTGAAGCACCCCATCCACGCCGTCAAGAGCCGAGGCGGTATGGTTACCGCCTGGTTGGGAGCCCCACCTGAGGAGAGCATCAAGGACAGCGTCCACAATCTGGTCAAGGACGACGGCGTCAAAGGTGTCGGAGGCTTCTCCATGGTTTGCGGAAAGCTGAGGAAGAAGAGCCAGGGCATCGCCATCGTCAGCAACCGGGCGGGCAACGTCGAGGAGGTGCCCATCGTGGGCAAGGAGCGCGGCGAGATCTGGGGCTTGAGCAACACGGCTTTCGACGCCACGGGGAAGCGGGACGAGTGGCCCAAGATCGCCGACGGCAAGAGAATGCTGCGGGAAGCTATCGATGAAGCCGTCTCCAAGGGATCGAGCGAGGATGATTTTATCGCCAGCCTCTTTACTATTCTTGACAACGACACGCTGCCGCAGAACGAGAATGCCAGTCTCGTCGAGTACATCAGCCAACTCAAGCACAGCATCTTTGTCCCACTTATCGGCGACGAAAAGCATCGAAGGGCGATGGAAGAGGCCATGTCAAAGGGAGCTGGTGAGTGGGCATCCGATGACCAAGTGGCAGCAGAGGAGCTCATGGTCGAAGGCCGACCGGATCCCTCCACCAGCACCATCATGGGCTTCGAGACAGGAATGTATGGCACGCAGCGACAGACGGTGGTGTTGGTAGACTGGGAAGGCAAGGTGACGCTGGTCGAGCGGGCACTCTGGGACGGCAACGGTCACGCGGTGCCTCGCGGCGAGGGCGACCTCAAGTTTGAGTTTACGATAGACGGATGGGAGGATGAGGCGTGCAACGGCAACGCAGTCAACGGGGAGAGCAACGATCGGTTGTAAAATGGGATTCACTAGAGTCGGTTTTCGTGGGCTCGGGGGGCGGCGATAGACATGGTGGTCTGCACTCGATGTAGAGGTTATCACGGAATTACGAGGCAACGATTGTTTTATCATGACATGGAAACGACGGATAGAATCACCTGAATCTGATAGGTAGAATTGAGCTGAGCAGACAGAAGGAGACGCTATTTGTCGCTCCTTCCTCATTTTTTTTTTCGTTACTGGTGCCAGGACCGTTTTTGAGTGTCCGCCAGCTGGCAAACCTCCTCGCACTGCCAACCATGAACAACAACAACAAACGATAACAAAACCGACCACGACGAAAAAAAAAAAAAACATACCGAGAAAAACTAACGAAATCTTCCATCCACGCCATAACGACCAATCCTCGATTCGCGACTTTGTAGATGCTTTCGAGCGTCATGGTCAACACCTCTCACAAGCCGGAGCTCAACTAGAACTTGGCCGACCATTTCCGCCGCCGCATTGAACACTCGTCGGTCGCCGTCGCCTGCATCGCCTGCGCGGTCTTGGGCCTTATTTTTCGGATCGGTTCGAGGCTTGTTAGCACTGCATCCCCCAGTAAGAGACGCTTACGGAAACAGCGCCGAGACGTTGCCGAGTCGGGTCATCGCATGCGGATGGCCTCGCGGCTGCTCCTCGCGGCTAGTGGCACTGTCTTGGGTGCGCTCCCTGTGCTGGCTCGTGTTGTCAACTTTCAGGTCGTCGGTTAGTTGAGACGCCTGCTTCTGCTTGTTGACCGGGTCTCTCGACAACTAAGAGATCGTGTCGACGCCGTTCCGCAACAGCGGTCCAGCTAGAGACAATTCAAGCAATCCGACCCGACACTCCACGTCTAACGCCATGGAGTCCTTTCGAGTTGGCCTAGAAAGCAGAATGGCATCTCGACCGCGACTGTCAACCCCGGCCAAGGTCCTGGTCAGAGTCAAAAAGAAGCGCCCAACCATTTCGGCACCAATTGGTCCCATCAAGAACTCCCGCGGCCCCGACCTCACTCGCAGCGAGAACTTTATGATCGTCCCCGGTATCAAGGACTGCACCTCTGACGAAATATTGTGCGACAATGAGGACGTCGAAGCGAAAAAGACTGCGAGACGTATTTCGGCCGGTTTCTCGGACCACGGGTCCCTGACCAGTCCCCCAACGGTTGCCAAGTCAGCTTTCAACGCCACGAGGACATCTAGAATTTCTTTGTCGAAGAACTCCCCCCCGAGTCTCGTGTCTTTGAGACAGACTTCCAACGGCTCGTTGATGACAAGCTCGAGCTATGGCGGTTTCCAGAGTCTCGAAACCATCGTCCAGGATGAGAACGTCCCTCCTCCGGGCCACGAGGACTCCCCTTCCTTCAAGGAGAACCCCAAGCCAGCTTCCAAGAGTCGTCTTCCCAAGTCCCGGACTATGAATGCGCTGAGCGAGCTCAAGAACTCCATTTCCAAACCGTCGTTGAAAGCCAAACCGGCTAACATTCGCCCCTCGGGCGACCAATCTCGCCAAGTGTCTTCGTCATCGTCGATGTCAATGAAAATATTCACCTCAAGCTCCTCTCGTCTTCGCTTGCCACGTCCCTCGTTGACGTCGCTCTCCCGTCGATCCAGCGGCTCAAGCACACTTGAAAACCAAGAACCTCCTGATCCTCGAAAGGTCAGCGCGGCACAGCCATCAGAGTACTGGTCTGGTCGCTTCGTTTCCCTCAACGATCGTTTTTCAGCCGAAGAGTTTGAGAGAGACATGGCAGCTGCGCCTTGTCTGCCTCCCTTTGAGCCTCCTCAGAAGCAGACTATCAAGCCTGACCGTGCCGCTGCCAACTTTCGGCCAACTCACCTCTCGCACTCTACCACCACATCGGCGCTGACTGCTTTGACGTCGTCAAAGCCAGAAGAATCTCCCGAAGATGACCAAGATGCTCGATGTCTCCGAATTTTCCGACACCTTGACTGCCTCTGCTCGACGAACGAGGCCCGCCGCTCGCTGCGCGATTGGCAGCAAACATACGCCCGTCGGATGGGGAAGCCCGGACTTCTTCCCAAGGGGGGCCGAATGGAAGACAAGACCCTCATGGGAAAGATACTCAGTAACCTACCTCGAAAGAACGACAGACGAGTCTTGTCTGCAATGCGTGAGGCTCCGAATGTGCAGGGTGCGAGGAAGCCCAGCGCTATCCCTGCTGCCACTGTCGCGGGACGCAAGAAGAGATTGACCATCAGCTGAATGGTCGGTGTTGGAGTACAACCTGATTGTTGAATCAGCCAGCCTGTCTGTTTACGGGCATTTATTGTTTGGACTAAAGAGGGAAATTGTCGCGAGACATGCATGCATGGTTTATCATCCAATGTGGGAAGGATTGAGCCGGCACTAGGGCGTTTTGGTTTGTTCTTTCATCGGCTCGTTTGTTATCATTTGCGGGTGTGTATGCAATTGTTTGACTGTTGGTGGATGAGATATGTACCTGGACGAGTTCACGAGGGGATGGAATACGGGGGAGGTTGTATCGATACGTTGACATAGACATTGTAGAGTGCACAAGACGCTCTCATCGGCTGTCAAAAAGCCAATTAATAATTCCCCTCTTGTGTTTAGATATCGTCATGTCGTGTATGTGACAGATGTGTGATAGGTTATAGTATAAGCCTCACTTGATAAGCTGCCGACGGCTTCAAACTGCAACTATTATGAATGCTTGGAGATTGAGTCTAGCGGTATACCTACTGCCAACCTGACCCAAATGGAATACTGGCATGGCAACCCCCAAAGTCATACTGTTGTGTACCAATACTCCCTCCTTTTTTTGTGGTGCCCTGATCCTGGAAACGCAATCTTGGAGAGTTCATTCTAGATCTCCACGCCAACGCCTTGAACTCCAATGCTGTTGATCACCCTCCCTCCCATCGTGTATGAATCTGTTTTTTCCCGCCTCAATATCCTGATACATTCCTTAGAGTAACTCTACTCGGCCTTCTTGCGAATGCGTAGGTAGTCACGAATCTGCTCATGCTTGCTCGCAAAGAACATGCCCTTGACGTCGTTCCGCCAGACTAAAACGCCCACCTCCTCGGCAAAGCCAGCGACGGCCATGTACTCCTTGTGATCCTCGAAATCCTTGAACAGGAAGCCGCTCGTCGTCTTCATGCGCTCGTTCTCGAGCTGCCACAGGCGGATCTGGTCGACGACCGTCGGGGGCAGGACGGGCTTGTTGTTGAGCGCGGCGGTGCGGTGCATCTGGTCGTGCGCGTGGGCGGCTAGGTACGAGATGATCTGGTCGGCTGTGATGCCAAAGTTGATGGCCTGGCGGATTGACTGGCGCGAGAGGCGGCCGGCGACCATGTCTGGGAAGCGCATCGAGAGCTTGGAGAAGAGGGCGAGGACGGCGATCTGGAGGGTCGACTGGGTATAGGCGTAGATACGGTAGTTTGTCTCGATGATGACGCTGCCACGCTGCTCCTGGCCAGAACCTGTCGTGCTGCCACCAGACCCGCCAGATTGGCCTGGCTGGAGGGCGGCTGCCGTGGCGGCTGCTACACCGTCGCTAATGCTGCGCAAGCTGTTGCCACTCGAAGTGAGGGTCGTTGCCAGACGAGTCGGGAAGAACATGGAACGCTTGTGGTTAGGGATGTAGATGAGGCCAAAGTCGACGAGAGACGGAAGCATGTTCTTACGCTGCTCGGTCAGCGCATTGGTGTCATAGGCGCGACCTAGCTCCATGCTGGCGAGAACAAAGAGGAATGACAGCATGTCGGTGGCCTCGAGACCAGCGCCCTTGTTAACGTCCATGGCCTCGAGCCAGAGGAGAAGCAGCGTCCAGACCTGGGCGTTGGCCTCTTGAAGCAAAAAGGTGAATCCAGCCTGCGTGATGCCCACCATGCCGTTGGGTTTGCGGTCGACCAGGCGGCCTGCGATGAGGAGTTCCTTCACACTCTTATTGGGTCCGGAAACGTCACCCGCGCTCTTGTACCCGACACTGGACACGACAAAGTGCAGAATATCCTCCCATTTCCTCCTGGCGTAGCGGTCGAGGAAGGTGATGTCGATCTCGGGAGGGACCTGGAGGTTCGAGGGCACGCCAAACGAGTTGTGGGTGCCTCCTCCGGAGAGGGCGAGCCGGAGCGAAGTCTTGAAGTTTGCCGTCAGCTGCATCTCCTGCGGCCTTTCTTTCGAGGGCGCCGTGATCTGGACGATGTAGAGGACGCGCAGGATGGAAAGGGCCTGGTCCTTTTGTCGCTTGGCGCTCGGCTTGACCCAGTCGTCGAGGTCGGTGAGGAGGATCGGTTTCGGGGAGTAGAGGATGCGCATGACAAAAGTTTTTGCTGTCCAAAGAAAAAGTTGCGAGTTAGTGAACTGCGCTCAGCGAACCGGGCATCAGAGGAGACACACCCAGGTGCGGCAGCATACGGCGGAAGATGGCAAAGGCTGTCGAGGGCTGCTGGTACAGCTTCCTGAACGTGGTACCAGGGAGCTTCTCCAGGTACTCGGCCAGCTGGAGCGACGGCGCCGGGCTGACTGACATGTTGGGCGACGGGGGGAGCGCGGCGCAATCAGTCAGTCAGGGTCGTCGTGGGGTGCTATCTCATGATAGATGGAGGTTGAGATGGTGAAGAGATTTCGAGGATCGACGGGCGCGGACTAAGCCGAGACAGACGGCTGAGATAATTTCTACGACTAAGTGGCGATATGGCGTCTGTAGGAGCGTACGTTTGCTCTTGGGGTTCGTTGTAACTAATGTCAAAAAAGCTGAATGTGATCTCGATCTTCACGCTGGTGTTGAGCACGAGCTCTCCAGGCACCAAGGCCATTTTGGGCTTAGCAAGGAAACACAGTCAGCCATCGGTAAAAGTTCGGCTAATTACGTCACCTATTGGTAGGTACTGGGTACGTACGTGCCTTCCAGCCAGCGTCGTTCATTGCCGGCTCTTAGTTAACAGTCCGAACCAACAATGCGAGATGGTGAGAACACCTGCAAACAACGTGAGGCTCTGTCAGATCCCAGGGCTTCTCGAATGTCTTATGGCCTGAGTCCCTATCGGCATGGAACACCAAATACGGCTAGCTCACAGGTGACGATGCCCACCCCCTACCATCACACACCGTCGGGAGGACTCCCGAGATTGTTGCCCAATACGGCATGTCTACACGATCGACATCACTCACCCCCCTGTCGTCCCCTGCTCAACACCAAACCCACATAAACCCACAAGAATCCTGCCTCGGACGCCCTTCGAAGTCATCTCATCCTTGGCTTCTCGATCTTGATTGACCCCTTGGCCCCGGGTCGTGCGACGCGTACCCGCACTGCGTCATTTCAAGGCTGCGGAATTTGACTTCAGACACTGACCGCCTAAATTGGTGACCTGAAGCTGTGATCTTGGCGAGGCTGTAAGCTGAGCCCGGCTGGTCCGACGTTTCGGGGCTGAGCTGAGTTGATGACGGAATTGTTTGAACCCCAGACAGGGTGATATGCCAAGTCTGGGGCTTGCTAGTTCATGTCAAAGGCCAGTGGAAGCATTCAGGCCTGTTCCTGCATCGCTGGACGCCGCCTTGTGCTTCATGCGGCGCTGAGGCTGAAGCATGACTCAACGACCCCTTTTCATAACAAGTATACCGTAGCCACTGGAAGCTGGTAGTGTTGATGACAGAGGTCGTGCCGATCCAGACGTCTGTCAAAGTCTTCCTCCATGCCTGGTAGAATATGTGATGGCTGACTACGTAGTAGTGTCTCCTGACATTGCTAGCTTACTCTATGGGTCACTCGGGTGCTCTCTCAGGCGTGCTATCGTTCGAGCGATAATCATCAAGTCAGTTGTGATGAATCTTATCTTGGTGAGTCAGTGGGAGCGTGGGAGGAGCAGAGGAAAACCCTTGCCGTATCAGATGCCAAGGCTACCCACGCTCCTGGCTTGGCCTGGGAACAAGAAGGATGTATGCTATCATTCGGACGAGGGGGTTTGCGAGTGGGGCTAACTGAGCTAGTTATCATCTGATAAAGGGTAGCTCGGTTGGGCATATACAGTCTATGTTGATCTGGTTCGTAGATAGTATAAACTAGTAGCGACTCAGTGAGTTGATGCTGGTAACCCATGACAATTGTCTCATTGTAACTCGACTTTACTCTATAGAGTTTTAGCTTCTGATGATTTCATTCTGCTGTGAGAATTTTTTTTTTTTTTCTCTTCCGACTGGAATTTCACTTTGCTCGCCCGGGGTCATTACTGTGTGAGGGGATGATTACCTGGCCCGTTAAGTCTGGATAACAAAAAACAATAATAGGGCTACGCGAACGAGTTGACTCTGTCCCAACTATTGCTTCCTTGCGCAATTGAGAGTTTTGGGTTGTTGACAATTGACATGACTGGCTCAGCTGAGACCAGAACCCGCCACGCACTAGCGCACACCTATCTCGTTGCGGCTGATTCAAGACCGGGCAACAAGCAACTGTCTATGTGTTTCGAAAAATGATTGATAGATTAAAAAGAGAGCAGCTAGATATTGCACTCAAGAAACCTATTTCACAATATTTACCGTGGCTGAAGCTGGGATGGCCATGACAACTCAACTTATCCCAACTCTGAACCCACAGTTGACATGATTGTATCGACACAACAAGGTGCGATGAGGATTCATTGACAATACACTTTACAAAAGTGATCCAAGGCGTGACAGAGATGTTGAGTCCTCGGGAGAAAAGACCTTTCCTGATGATCTGACCCCCCTGCGAAGACTGTTCGAGGTATTAACAGCCGAGACGAACCATCGTAACAGATGCAAATTATCCCATTTAACAGTTGGTTGTGTGGGCGTTTCCTCGGTTAAGCTCCATGCTAACAGCTGGTACCCCGGATGCCTCTCGTCCGGGGTAGATGTTCTGCCATCCGTCACGACACCGCGTGTGTTGGTTGGCACAAGTGGAGGCGACGTATGCGGGCAGGTAACAACGGTTCCATAGATAACCTTGCCTGTGAGGCCAGCCACCCCACAAATGAGGGAATGCAACTGTGACTGAGACAACTGCAAGGATGGCTGGGTCCAAATCAGTAGGAACTTGCAGACAGCAGGTGACGAGTCCTGTCATGTATTCTCTGGTAGCAAGGTTGTCCCGCCTTTGCCGCCCGTTTTTAAAAAGAGCACAACGGGCCAGCTGCAGAAAATCCTCAGCGTGAACCTCTTCAAATTACGATCCGTCAAGAGGTCCAAACATGTCTGGTCATAGCAGCCCCAAGTCGCGAGCTACTGGGTCGCCCAACCTGGGTGAGCAGGTCATCGAGGTCGACGACAACCTGCAGTATGAGGAGGATGGCGATTCAGCTCTCGGTCAGGACGCCAACAGCTCCACAGCCTCCATCACGTCCAGCATCCTCCACTACCGGACCATCCATGGGAGAACCTATCACAGTGAAAGGGGAAACGCTTCTTACTGGTATTTGGACCTTGGTTTCGTTGTCGAGAGTTGAAGCTGATTGGTGGCAGGGGATCCAACGATGAAGCGCAGAGTGAGGCCATGGACATCGCGTGGGCAGAACGTCGACCAATTGATCGTGTGGCACCACTAATGAACCTATAGCCATCACATGTTCACCCTGTGCAAAGACGGGAAAATGCATCTTGCCCCTCTGAAGCCCGACATTCAGGTAAAATATGTTTTTGTGTCGAGCACTCTTGATAACTGACCGGGCCACAGAAAGCTCTTGATGTTGGATGTGGAACTGGTAAGCACTAGTAGTCGTATGGCTTGATTCAGGACTAATAGGCCAATCTGTGTAGGAATGTGGGCTATGTAAGTTGCCCAATGACGACTCCATGTACCCGACTAACTCCCTACAGCGACTTCGCAGACCAATACCCCGGCTGCGATGTCATCGGTACCGACGTTTCACCTATCCAGCCAGCATGGATTCCCCCGAATTTGAAATTGTAAGCAGAGGTGCCCTATGCCGAGCCATATCTCTGCTAGTAGCTCACATCTTTGCTCAAGCGAGATCGAGGACTGCACTCAGGAGTGGACCTTTGCGCCCAACACTTTTGATTACGTCCATATTCGGTACCTGATCGGCTGCATCCCGGATTGGAATCAGCTCTTCAAGGAGGCGTTCAAGGCCATCAAGCCTGGTGGATACCTAGAGAGTTTCGAAACGGCTCCTTATATCGAGAGCGATGACGGCACTGTTAAGAAGGACTCGGCGCTAGACCGCTGGGGAAACATCTTCATCGAGGCGTCCAAGAAGACAGGACGGACCTTTACCGTGCTGGACGAGGGCATCCAGAGAAAGGCGATGGAGGAGGCAGGCTTTGTCGACATTGAAGAATGGAACTTCAAGGTATGTCTTCTGTGCTTTCAGCATTTGAAAACTAAGAAGATGATAGTGCCCGGTCAACCCCTGGCCCAAGAACCCGAGACTCAAGGAGATTGGAGAGTTTGGGCAGCTCTTTGGTACACAGGACACCGAGGGCTTCATTGTGTTTGTGGCTGACATGCTGGGATGGTCCAAGGAGGAGGTACAGGTCTACATCGCTCTCGTTAGGAGGGAGCTTCGGAACACCAAGAACCACGCGTACTTCCGCCTCAGGTCTGTGTGGGGTCGCAAGCCGGAGGAGAAGTAGGGGGGCACGAAAATAGGATGTCTTGTCGGTGTGGGCTCGGCCTCGAGAATAACAGTCTTTTCCAATATAAGCCCATGTGACCTTTGGATATGTGTTCTCACGCATAGGTAGTGCCGCTTTACGCTTGTCTACAAGACTCTTCATAAGAAGCAAGTTATGGTACTTGATGAATACTTCACCTGTGTTAATCATAGAGCTTCATAGGCAGCAGTCTACAAAGTTAAGCCCCTATCCTCAGAAGAACAAGATTGGCTTTCTGGATAGGGAGATAAGGACGGCTCGGACATGACGATAGCTCACGCAAATTAACGCATAAATCTGGAACGGATAGATGAATAAAGCTCAAGGATGATAGTTTCGAGCCTAACGAGTGCGGCGGCATTTTCAGCAAGGGGGCTGCTATCAGTGCCACCCACTCTAGATCTCCCATGCCGGCAATAACTCGCAGTAGGTAGGATTAGTTCCTACCCCTGAACAGTCCAAACAAGCGGCTGCCCTACCAGCATCCTGGACCATGCAGGAGACCCCATTATCATGCCTTGGTGCGCCGAGATACTGCGGCCTTAAAGGACCCTCGGTGAAATACCGCGGATTTCCTCCGCCTTGAACCCGAGCGGAATAAAAGATCGGCTCCGCGTATCTCGGACATTCAGCTTGAGAAGTACGGAGCACCAAGTCCAGAGCTGGGCGCTATTCAGAGTGGAAATCGGGTTAGCTTACGCGCCTCGAACTAACACTTGGCAAACCCTCGGACAGTCGGGGTTCTCCATGCCACTGAAGCTCCACCAGACGATCTTTGATAACTCGGGCCGTTAGTCGTTTCCGATTGTAAGGGTAGCCCCTTGTTGAGATTCACTTGCGCTATGATGACGTGAGTCGATCACGTTTGGGTAATCTGGTTGATTGAGCGGGAGCTGTAATTCAATTCTATATGCGAGCTAATCTTTGGGTATTTCTTGAGCAATTGAAAACAAGCCTGGCATGACAAACAGGAAAAGCAAAAGTAGGTAGTATCAAACTATCTCAGAAATTTTAACCAGTGATCTACACATATCCTCGACGCGCGGATGCTTGGTAGCTTGGCACTTAGAAGATGGCATTGTCGCCACAGTCAAAGACTCCACGGACTCCGCCTGCCTTGAAGAGGTCTAGCATCTCGGTGACCGAAGACCAAAGACCGGCACCGTTGAGAAGCAGAGAGAAACCAACTAGGAAGACATTGACAAGAGTAAAGGTGATCTGCTTCCATCCGCTAAAGTAGCGGCCCTTGTTCAGGTGGAACCACAGGAGGGCAGAGATGCCGTAGGTGAACCAGGCATAAGTGGTGGCCGAGCTGATGGACAGGATAGAGTCAAAGATGGGAATGACGTTGGAGATGAGGAAGGACAAGATCCAAAAGACAGTCGCACAGCCCAGCCAGAGACCCCAGGCAAAGGTAGAGTTGCTCGTGGCCTGGTCGGTCCTCTTGAGCCAGCGGAGGATCTGCACAAAGAAGTACTTGACGCCGATGTGGCCGTTTCCAAGACCGGCAGTCATGACAGCGGGGATGACAAGGCCGTAGGCAACCTTGGCCGGGATGATGGGAGCAGAACCGAGCGCAGGGGAGGTGGTGTACTCGCCAGCGAGGCAGTAGATGGCGATGGCCAGGGTCAGGTAGAAGCTGATGGAAATGGTGATGAGACCACTGAGGGCATAGGGGAAGTCCCTCACTGGGTTTCTCATTTCAGCCATGAAGGAAGGGAAGGTGATGTTGCCGGCAAAGGCAAAGACAATCTTGAGACAGGCGTTGAAGATGGTCCGGAAGCTGGGAGAGGCGACGACAGTGATCTTGGCGTCCCAACCATCAGGCGCCTTTGCAGGGTCTGAGACTCCGAGGCTGATCATGACAACCAAGGCCGCAACGACGATGCTGATGACGGTCGGGACACCGCTGTAGGCGATGAACTTGGCCGTCCGGGGCACGCAGAGCAGGAAGCACGCGATGCAGGCGATGCCGATGAAGCCAACAGTGCAGGTTCCATGCTCACTCAGGGTGTTGAGGGCGACCGAGAGCGTGACGGCGGTAGAGGCACAAGTCATGAGGAGCTGGATAACGAGGCCAATGGCGGCGACAATCTCCCAGGGGCGTCCGCCCATGACTCGCACCATGTCAATGACATTGACGCAGTGAGGATAGCGGGCGTGGAATTGGAGCAGCTCATATCCAGTATATCCAGATAGACAGCCGATCAAGATGATGGCGATAATGCCAGGGATAATGCCCAAATCTCGAAGGGCACCAGGGAGACCCAGAACACCTAGGCCAAACTGGTTGCACAGGAGGGCAAAGAGGGCATCCCAACGGCCCATGTTACGGAAAGACTGTCCGTTTTCACCGTCAAAGATGCCGCCGCTGGCCTCTTCATGCTTGCCGGCCTCAAAGTCGTGGGTGCCAGAGGTGTCGGTGTTGTTTCCGAGCTTCTCGTCCATGGACGAAAGGTCCTTATCTTTGCGGGCGTCGACGACTGCCTTGGTTTCAGGGTTCTCGGAGGAATGCATGGTGGCGTTCGGTAGGCTGTATGGGTAGGGTTGCAACGTGGAGGGCTAGCTGCGAGTTGGATTGATGTACCGCAGTTCTAGAAGGCGTCTAGACGCTGCGGGCGGCTTTGATGATCGGAGCTAGAGATGGAAGAATCAAAAGCTTGAAGTTGAAGGAAGAAGGAGAGGATCCTGATGCTTCTGGTTTAGGAAACGAGAAAAGATCGGTTGATCGACTGTGGCTCCCAAGCATTTATATGCCCAGCCAAGAGTTTTACGCAGCATTGGGCTTTGACAAGACAATTAAAAGCGCTCAACAATGGCTCTGCCCAAGTCTCTTCAGTTTCAGGGTTCACACACGGATTGGCATGGGTGTTTGGGTATTCCCTCATGGGAAGCATTCGATATCCACCTCCCGGGCTCCCCGTAAAAGGGCAGACACGGTGACCCGGGCGACGTCATAGCATGGGGAGAGACTGGAGAGCCAAGCAGTTTCGACCCCGAGTATCCCACCTTCCCCATGGGGCGTCCACAGTGGTGCTAGTTTCGCCAAGTCAGAGGAATTGGGAACAGGTTGATAGACGATAGCGGCTAAGCTAACCTCTGGTGTTGAGACCGTCGGGATGGCTCCCGACTTTGACCGGGGGGGGGGGGTCGAGTCCCACAC
>SSHR01003867.1:0-27922 GCA_006518225.1 Fusarium neocosmosporiellum | reverse complement strand
TACCGTCGTCGTTGGCGGCAGCTACGGCGCTGGCAACTACGGCATGTGCGGTAGAGCATACAGCCCGCGCTTCCTGTGGATGTGGCCCAACGCCAAGATCGGCGTCATGGGCGGCGAGCAGTTGGCTGCCGTGATGGAGACAGTTGGCAAGCAGGTAGACACTGGACTGAAGGAGCGGATCGAGAAGGAGAGTGATGCGACCTACTCGTCTGCTAGATTATGGGTGAGTCAACTGGTTACAGACACATTCATAAATGCATGGAAGCTAACTTGTGACAGGATGATGGAATTATCCCTCCCCAGCATACGAGACGATACCTCGGGCTCGGCCTGCAGGCTGCGATGGGAGGCAGGAATGAAGTCAAGGCGGGTGATACCAAGTTTGGTGTCTTCCGAATGTGATGAGATCAGTTTATTAAAATACAACAATACATTAGATGTGAAGGTTGCATCCATAGGCTGGCTTTGTCTACGATGAAGCATTCATACCTCTGCCATCAGTGACCCAACGCAGCAAATTTCTAGCTGGTCTGAGTCAGGGGCCACAGAACTTTGTGTGCTTTCCGGTCCGGGCTGCGACAAGGGCATCCGTGATATCCGTATGCCCTTGATTGGACCAGTATTCTTGAAATCAAGTGTCAGTGCTCCTGGGGTGGACGACCAGTGTTCCGATACGGGCCAGGGCCAGGCGCAGTAACTTGCTGACAATTCATTGCCCGACAAGTCATCCTGTTTTTTGGCCGCATGATTGTACGCCTTCATGTTTGCTTGGGTACTTTTTGTTACGAATCGATAAATTCATCAAGGCTGCAGATGTTTGACATCCATACCCACACATTCATGACAGGCATCCCATGTAGGGGCAAAAGCAATGGCTAGAAAGGAGCCTACAAAAGCCCTCTCGATTGAATATTCCTTTCTGGCTGTAAAGTTACGATTATGGCATGAAAATCAATAGGCTCCGATGGGGATTTACGGAGTATGGCTTCAGTAATGCATAGCTAAGTAGGGTAAATGCCAAATGCCTTGACACCAGGTCAATGCAGCCAGAAATGGAATCTTTTTGGACTGCCGTTGCAATCTCAATTCTAGAACTAACGGTAGCTATTGACAACGCAATTTTACTGCACGCAATATCCCAGTGTCATATTGATACGACTCTGTTCAGCCTTGTTGTCTGTTGGGCGGGATTAGGATGCCGATGAGATTACTGTCTGTCAATTAACATAGCCCATCTGACACAATTTCATTTCGTATTCCTAACTCTTCAAAAATTCCTGCAGTAGCGGGACCATGAGAATTGCCGCTAACTTTGCAAGGCGGAGGAGCGGAGTTTGACCTGGGCCGCGGAGTGGTGAGTTGGAATCATTCATATGAGTCTACCCTAGATGCAAGCCAGGAGCGGATCCCAAGTATGGAGAGTGATCGACAACCGAAAAGCGACCCATGATCCATGGCGTTGCAAAATGACGTTGGAACCGACCCACTCAGATCGATGTACATGAGACACGCCAAGGTGGGTGGTGGAACTCACGGCTGGCGCAAGTTGTCAAGCTGATGTGGCTTTGTGCAGTGGCCTTTGGGAGGATCGAGCTTGGTTAGGTAGTTGAGGGAGCTGAGAGGATGCGAAGGGGATGGACTAGAAACAGTACAGAATCATCAGTATAGCAGCGAGCAGAACACTTCGTGACGATTTGGCCAACTAGCCCGGTTGACAACACATTTGATTTGTTCGAAACCACAACTCGAGGCTTCTTTTGGTCAAACCAACGGCAGAGGCCCACAGCGGCAAGGGCTGTCTCGTGTGCGACCAATCACAGACACGATCGCCTCTAGATCTCGAAAGGTGAAACACCAAGTCTGCCAGCGTGACCAGGGGGCCTCGAGTGATGCGAATTGTCGTTCGATGCCGACGTAAGAACGAAGCGCTTGCAGATGATGCGTCTCCCGACGGATTGCGGGAAGAAGTCGAAATCTCCCGAGCGGAAGACGCCTCCGGCCATGGCCAACAACAGAGTGCGGAACCAACAGACAGACCTTCCGTAACCGTCGACATGCACGGCCGGGAAGAGATTAAAGGCAGAAGGGCTGTTGGTAAACTCGAGCATTGACCGAAGCTACTGTATCGAAGAAATTGAAGAAGAAATAAAGAGATCGAGCGTCAAACGATGGGCTCTTTATCGAGAACGCCTCACCAGTTGGCTCGACAGACCGTCCGACGCCTCGCCGCGCACTAATCAGACCTTTGTTGGGTAGCGCCAGCCTAGGTGGTTTTGAAGCCTGTCTCCCGGCGCGGCGCTGATTCTAGTCCTCTTTCTCTGCTGGCGGTGCGCTGTGGTTGTTGATGGCTGAGCTGAATGCCCGTGGCAAAGCGGAGCTGTGCGTGCTGGCTGGATACGAGTGTGGACAGCCCGATCTGACAGAAGGAATAAATAGAGTCGGTGCGTGGTCTTACAGCAGACGATCCATCCATCGTATAGACATCGTATATCACGGATGAGGGGCGAAGGCGATGCTCGGCCAGCGCAGCAAAGGAGCAGAAACCCTGGAGATGGGCGAGAGCATCGTGTTGGTGTTGAGGCGCACTCGATGATGGACCCGATGGACGTCTGGCCGCTGAGACCAGGCCTCGACGCAGGAACAGAAGGCGCTAGTGTTTCTGGTAGAACGTGTGTCGCAGGGGACATTCCCGTCTGAACTCCTGGTCGACTTTAGCGGCCGATGCCGCGTCGCCATTGGTGGGACTGACCGCATGGATTGGAAGCGGTGGGTTTCGAGACGGGTTTTGAGGAAACGGACCAGTCAGAGAACGGGCTTCGTCATGTCTCGCGTGCATGTGTGGGGAGAGACAAGATAGGGACGACGGACCCAACGGCCGACGCACGGAAGACCCCCTTGAGAACCCTTGCTTGTTGCAACCCATCGGCCCCCTTCATCTTCAGGGCCTGTCAGTCGTGATG
Organism: Fusarium neocosmosporiellum; assembly: GCA_006518225.1. Lineage (NCBI taxonomy): Eukaryota > Fungi > Ascomycota > Sordariomycetes > Hypocreales > Nectriaceae > Fusarium > Fusarium neocosmosporiellum. The sequence continues at coordinate 24,962 of SSHR01003867.1, read as the reverse complement.
GGTTTCCCGCTCGCTCGCCCGTCTTGTGGCTTCTCTGCTGGCTCGAGGTTCATCATCCTCTTCTGTGGCTGGGGTAACCAGACTCTGACAGTGCCAGCGACAGAGAATAGAGCCCGGCGGCAGGGTGACCCTTGGTGAATGGCGATGATCCTCCGTATTGTCAGGACCTGTCTATTGTCAGACTGGGTCTCAGTCACCCGTAATTCCACTCCCAAAACGGGCCCTTTTTGATTGAATGCTCGGGGCACGCACAAGACGGACCTCTTTCTCCCGGCGCGCCGTCGGTCGACCCCGTTTGCTCTGCTGCTCGAGGGATAGCTTGTTTCGCCCTATCCTGCCTATGCTGGCCGAGCTCCAACGCCCTGGGTCCGGTCACTCACACTCGATCCATCCGTCTCTTTCCTCGACTCCTTCCCTCTTGCCCTTTTCCACTCTTGCCTTTGTAACCCGCAACCGCACACTTCGTGCCTTCCCTCCCTAAGCCTGCCTCGACCTGAGCTGTCGTTGTCTGCGCGTCGTTCATTTCTTTCACGACTTATTTTTTCCATCGCGATTTTTCTTTCGTGCACATGTTTGCACGCCTCTTTTCTTCTATTTCTGCTTCATTTCGGATCCTGTCCTGAGGACAAGGCGACTTTCCCTCCCCTTTAACCAAGCATCCAAGCCGCTTTGACAGGAACAACCACCACACGAGACCGTCATTTTCAGTTCGAGAGAGAATTTAGGAGAAAGAGCAAGGAACCCAAACGCCTCGACACACCTTCCCTCGACTTTAGGTCCCGACGCCTCATCGACGAGGCTCTCCATTCACGAGTCTCTGCCTCCGGACGCCGCCAACATCCTCAAACCGTCCAGACGCCAGCCTGAAACAGGGCCTCTGGATTCGTCCACCTCCGTCTCGGTCACACGGCCCCTTCCCGTCCACCACGTCTCGTCCCCTGGATTTACTTGCTGGCTGCCCTGCCACCGAGCATCGGATCGTTGCGCATCTTGGCCTAGTGAGGTCGTTTTTCGTCCTTTGTTGCGAGTCCCTGTGGCATCTCCATCCCGCGACGCCGCTTCGACTCGCCCCAGCCAAATGAAGTCTTGAAACCCAGAAACCTCTCCGTATGTTCCCCATCCTCTGATAGCCTGGGATGGTCTCAGCTTGAAGCGATATCTCTTGGGCCTTCAACTTGGCAGTCTCGTATCCCAGGTACTCCTCTGTCTCCTTGTGCCACTGACACCTCTCACTAGATTCCTTCCCCTTTGCGCTGGTTTCAACGCCTGCGAGGTCTGGTTTACCGTGCAAAAATTCTCATTTTCGTTCGATCCCGTCTTTTCTTCTCTCCGCTCGTTTCTTCTCTTTCGTTCGTGTGTCGCCTTTTCTTCGTTTTCCGTTCATCGCCGGACTCACCGCAAAGTCAATAAAACGACTGTGCGACCTGACCGATTTAAAGAGACGTCATCTTTTATGCTGCAGCACCTCAACCAATTCGACTAGACGTCTATCCTAGAATATACGGACGCTGTGTCGTTCGTCTCCCCCGCAAGGACGTTTTCGAGCGCCGCAAGCCGCCGGCTACCTGCATCAGTTCATCACTTGCGTTCTCTGCAACGGACCGGCCTCTTGCATATAGTTGCACTGCAGATAGGGGCTTGATGCCAGATCTGGAATTCTGTTGCGCCGCCAAATTTTCAGACCGCCTTGATTTAACATAAAGGACCTCGATGAGTCAACCATATGATGGAAGAGAGATGGACGCGCCCTTATCAGCATCTGGATCTGTAAAAAGAGCGCGAGAAAGAGCAAAAGCTGGACTTCCACGACACCAACCTCTCCCGGCTCACTCAGAAGCAATGGATGACGGACCACCCGGTGACCTGAGGGCTCCGCCTCGTCGACCCATGGCCGCACAGCCGGCCGGGCAGTCAAGGCTTCCTCGGGCCAAGCCCGCGCCTGCGATGGATTGTAGGAACGGACACGGCGGTCCCATCATTTCGAGGCCTACTCAAGTTCCGCAGTGGCCCTTGCCCGGTCCTTCGATGGCTTCGATGAACCAACCCGACCCCGAACCGTATCGACCACCTCCTGGACGACCGTTGCACGCTCCCCAGCGACCACCGCGCCCTAGCCAGGTCCCTTCCTTGCTGGACCAGTCTCGACTTCAGGATCCCACCCCCGTCTTCTTGACACCCGAATCCGATGAATATCACTCCTCCGTACCGCCCTCACCGTCCTCTCGAATGACCAATTCCAGCCTTGGATCGGTCCCCGACTTTCCGACTCCCAACCAGTCGACTACTGCAGCCCCCTCGCGACGAAGCGCTAACTTGGGACCTCCTCCTTCGTCTCGACGAGGAGCTTCGTCCTTCTACTCGAATGCATCGTATGTCTCGCCAATCCCTGAAGAGAGCCTGAACTCGAGGTCCCATGGATCCTATGCTTCGAGCGCCGCCATGCCTGAGAGCTGGCCAGGTTCTCGAGAGGTCAGCCCGACGTTTTACGAAGAAACCGATACCGATAAGAGCCACGACTCAGCGGATGACGAGTTTAACGAGTTCAACGACGAGAGCAAACTGGTTCGCAGCGCCAGCATTGGAAAGAGAGGCAAGCCTTCCATTGTAAACACCAAGTCAGCCATCCTTGATTCCGCCCATCGACCAGCTCCATCGCCCGTTCAACCATTCAATTCAGGTACCGGATATGTCGACGCTTCAACTAGCTCGTCCAACACGCTACCCATGGCGAAACCCTCGGCTCAAAACGCTCCCACCGATGTCTTGAGCCCGGATGCCATTCTTGGTGCGTACGCTGCTGCTAGCGCAACCAACCTGGCAGAAACTCCTGCTCAGGCTCCGACTCCATCTCCCCAGCCCTTCAACCGACTATCAGCTATTCGACGACCACCTAGGCTTGACATTGACGCTGTGAGGAGCATGGAGGAGAGAGGTAGTATCACAAGCTTGCCAGACCTGATCCGGCGAGCAACCCGACTCGCCAACATGATGGACCGTGGCCGCAGACCAGCGAGTCGATTTGAGGATTTGAGTGATTATCTCGATGAGAAGGCTCAAATCCGTGGTGGCGACAAGGAGAACTCAGGTAGGTGTATCCACCCAATGATCAGGGATCAGACTACTTACATGCAGCAGGTTTGTCAGACATGTTGGCAGCCTTCCCTCCCCCCGCACAGGCGCAAACAGAACGAGGCTCTTGGTTCCGGACAACATCTTGGCCTCTGGCACCCAGCCGACAAGGCGAAGCGCCTTCGCGATCGGGTCTCCGCGATATGACTACCCCGGACGGAGACCAGAAGCGACGCCGGCGATGCTGTGGCCTGCCAGTTTGGGGCTTCGTCCTTGTGATGATCCTGCTGTTGGGCATCATTGCCGCTGCCGTGCTTGTGCCGCTCGAGTTTTTCGTCTTTAAGAACTTGAGCAACAAGGACAAGCCACAGACGGAACTTGCTCAGTGCCAAGAGTCACTGACGTGCCGGAACGGAGGGACTAATGTCCTCTCGAAGGGTGTCTGCTCGTGCATCTGCACGAATGGGTTCACTGGCTCTGACTGCAGCGTCGGGGGCTCGGATGGCTGTACGACGGCGGATTTGGGAGGCGACTTCAACAACGTGACGATCGGCAAGGCCATCCCCCGTCTTCTCGAGGATGCAAATGCCAACTTCTCTATCCCTCTTAATGGCACAGTCATCCTGAACAGCCTCAACGCCGGAAACCTCTCGTGCATTGCGCAAAACTCACTGGTCAGCTTTGACGGCAGTTCAACGCGAGAGGGCAAGGGCTCATCAAAGGAGAGTGGTTCGGAAGAAAAGCTCGAGTTGGAAAGCGAAAGTCCAGACCTGGCTGTCCGAGCAGAGCCGACAGCCATCACCATCTCGGAGGAGGCTCCTACCTTCCTGGTGGTGGATGAAAGCACACCGACCGTGGTGCCGACGACAACAGGAAGCGCGTCGGACCCGGAACAGACATTGGCAACCGAATCAGGCAGTGTGGCTAGCCCTACTACCACCTTTGCGGTGACAGAGGACGTACTCGACTTTGCACGTGTTGCAGTGCTTTATGTGTTGCAGGAAGAAGACTTGGAGAGTGCTCAAGAGGCACAGTCAGCGATTGGACGCTTCTTGGCCAGGGCTCACAAGGACTCTGGGGTGCCGACAAAGACTGCCGAAAGCATCAAGCTCGGAGGAAACAACACGGTAGATCTTTTGAGATTCAAGATTGACCTTGGGTCTGGAGCCATTGGAGGAAATTCAAATTCAAAGCGTGAAGTGACGGCTCCCCAAGCACGCCAGTCTACTCCAGACAGAGCACATGACTCTCGGCGGCGAGGCGGACCGTTACGCGCGAGATGCTGAGGTGCAGAGGTGCAGAGATGCAGAGATACAGAGAGAGAAAGAGGAAATGGTGTACATAATGTGCGGATATAGTTATGTATCTTGGTACGACGGCGCCGATCAGTGTATTATTTGATTCGTTTTACCAGGGCCGGGCCGTGGATGGTAATGACGGAGAACAGGAAATGGGATTGATGAGGAGAAGATCTTGCATACACACTTCAGAAACCCCCCCTTTTTTTACCTTTCTATTCTATTCCCCCCTTTTTATCATGTAGAACTCGCGAGCGAGATTAGCGTGGGCGTTTTATCAACAGAGAGGAATGGCTTCTTCCATGACCTGTCAATCATGAATGAGATTCGAATCCGTGGACTTGAAGTGTTTGTTGTGTCATATTTTGGATCTGTTCAATTATTGAATTATGTATGCATTCGTCACGGCATATAAAATACCTCCTCGACTGGCTTCCACCACGACGGCTCGCCGGCCTCGGAGCTCACGGCGCCGGGAACGAGACTCTCTTGCCATGCATCAGTCATACGCCACCACTCCCTGACGCGAGGGTTCTCTGCCATGCGAGCCATGTCGGCCTTGTAGTCGGAGCCGACGTACTTGAACGAGGCGAACAGTACGTGGGACTTGTCGTCGTAAAAGATGCTGTCTATCCTCGCTGTCAGCTCCCTCTTTCTCTTGTCTCTCTCTGTTGTTGTTCAGATCCCGTACAGTCCTTGATGTTGCACTGCTTAATCTGCGCCAGCACGTCGGGCCATACTCGAGCGTGCACGTCCTTGTACTCGGCCAGGTGCTGAGGCTTGAGCTTCACGATCTGGGCGAAGCGGCGGACGGCTTGTGACATTTTGGCGGTCTAGACAAAAAAAAGAGGTTTATAAAGAAAGGGACAAGGGTATTTATTGTTGGCCAGAACTAGTCAAATTGGATGGCATCTAGTCTGGTAGTTATATAGCATAGATTCTCGGTAATCGGGCTAGAGTATAGCGAGTTACTACCAAAACCCCGCATATGCTCAAGAGTCTATTATATCCACAGATTTGCCATTAACATGGGGCTCTATGAGAACCGTCCCAATGGCTTTAGGAAACGGTAGCGGGATCGGGAGAATGCATGCCACCCCCAATTCACTTGAGTCGCTTATACCGAACGGCCCACCTGTTGTGGGGGATGAACGGGCAGGTACTGTAGCATTGGACAACAGCGCCGACCAACATGATATACAGGGCATAGATATACCATGGCTGACTAGGTTCTCCATCTGGCATGTACAGGGGCTCCCATGTCGTAAGAGTCCAGTCTTGGCCCGTAATGGATCTGCATCGATAGGATGGATATGCCTTGATAATTGTTGATGAATTTCGCTATCTCCAACAGTGCCCGCGTACAGACAAAGAAACCCGCGAGCACCGCTGAACCCTAAAAGAGAGGACGGCAACAGCCAATTAGTTGCCAAAACCAAAGCACCTTATGCCGTAGCCACCCAATTCGTGATATATCATCCAGTCCATCTAACGCTAGAACGCCTTTCCCAAAATCCAGCTATTCACACATTCTTGGTATCAATAACACGCCCTCCGTGGAGGTGCCGTGTTGGGTTTCTTTTGCTTCACCTTTTCCTTTTATCCTGGTCGGACTGTTGCATGAGAAACGGTCAAGCGAGTCACACTTTAGTTGCGAGCCTCAGGCTGCTTGTACTGAGGAGGAGCCTCCTCGTTAACAATCAGACCAGACTTCTCGTCTTCGGCGATAATCTCCACAATGGCAGCCTTGTAGTCGGCGCCCAGGGCGGGCTCGGGGCGTTCACCCTTGAAGTAGCGGACGAGGCGGACAGTAAGAGTGCAGAGGAACATGGCGAAACTGCAACTGGTTAGTATCTACACAAGAATGATCAAGATGATAACATACAGAGCAACGCCAACACCAGCGGTGACGCCCATGAGGACGGGGATGATGATGTAGGCGGTAATGTGCTTGAGCATGTTGGCCCAAGAGTAGTCGACCCGCTCGGGGACGAGCTGGGCGTGGCCCTGAGGGCGAGTGCCAGCGTGCTTGTTCTCAGAGCTGTCGTGTCCGTGGTTGTTCTTGTGGCCGTGGTCCTTCATTCCGTGACCCGTCATTCCTGGGCAGCCCTTGCCCTTCCCCTTGCCCTTACCTTTGATGCTGCCCTTGATACCCTTCAAGGTCTCGTGGAGCAGACCCTTGGCGCGGCACCACATTGAGCAATCATCACCCAGTCCGTTGTGAGAAGAGCCCTCCACCTCGATGCTTCCGATGATGATCTCGCCGACGGGGGCCTTGATGAGCTTGACCTTGACGGGAGGGACGCCGTCGACGAACCGGTCGCCGACCTCAATGATTCTAATCTCGACACCAATGACCTCGAGGTGTTGATCATCATCCATGCCCTCGGGTCGAATGGCGAGGCCATATCCAAGTCGGCGCACAGCGCTCTTGCCATTGCTCTTGGTGACGGCGGCCGAGAGGTCTCCGTTCCACGGATCCGCGTGAGGGTACAGTTCAAAGCCGTTGAGCACGAGTCGGTGCTCCTCGATGCCAAAGTTGAGCTCTAATTGGGCGTTGCGGTCGCGGCAGCGGGCGCAGGGGATGGTGATGGACTGGCCAAAGGCGGTGGCGGGGACCTCGAAGGTGTCGACGTCGATGGGGAGGGTGCGGAAGATACCATCATCGGCCTCGGAAGTGTCGGGGACGATGAGGATGGCAGCGGCCGTGGCTGCGAGAGCGAGCGGCTTCAGCAGCAGCATCGTTGTCGGTATCGGATGGTACGGGGGGTATCAATATGGGATGAAAAATGTACGGTTTCTGGCGGTGGAAATGATTGTTGATATTTACGGTAGAGACGGGAGGTTGAATGAAGGGAAAAAATAGAGCCAGTGGTGGTGTGCTCGTGGCTGCCTTTGAGTAAGAGAAGAGAGATGATCGGATGTCTCGGTGGCGTAGGCTCCGCTTTGGGTAAAGGAAAGGGCCAGGCGAGGGGAACCTTCCATCCAAGCATGAGGTGGAACGCGGGACGTCCGGGGGGGCAAGGAGCTCCAGCTGGGAACCTTGGTAGGTACGTACCTGCCTGACCAGGCTGCTTGGTAAGAACCTAGGTAGGAAGGAACAAACTAACAGTGGATGTCGGCCTCCCACAGCGCTAAACAGCTAAAGACTGCGGGCAAGTGCCGCGCGCGAGGTGATGATCATTGATCATGCGTGCTCTTTCCCGCCTTGTCGAGGATAATGCCTGACAATTGAGGCACCAACTACCTGCTTGGGCATCTATACGCCCGCAAGCGGCAAGGTCCTGCCTGGTGTACATCATCAGCGTCACCTCTTGACTGAGATTGTTTCAGTTGTCTCATGCTGCAACCTCGAATCATCACAGTAACCTCAAATCATATCATCTTCTGCCGTGTCAAAAAAAAAAAAAAACCGAGACCGATACCGAACACATCTCAGGTTGACATAGATTAACTAACTAACTAGGTGGTACAGTTATGTAACCCTCTCACATATCATCCATCGCGTATCCGTACTCTCTCTCGGCTCCCATCCCCTGCTCGCATCCATTTGCATCTCCACCAGCCTGTAGCATGCTTACACGCGGACCCGAATACAAGCCCGGCCGCCGAAACCAGCAGCCCTGCCTGCATTAACGTTAGAAACATGATCCGTCCAAGAAAATACCAAGAGGCGCGAAACTCTCGGTCTGAATAATAATCGTCTCAGCCCAGCCCAGCCCAGGGGAAAGCCGCGTTGTGGCACAGGCATCGCCAGATTAACTCTGCGCCAGTGTCCTCATCGAGCTCTGGCCCGTCGTCGATTCGAGACTATTTTATTCTTCCTCACCAGCCTCCAAAGTCTGTCTGTGCCACAGAGACTTCAGCCTCCCCGCCAGATGCTTCCATCGCAGGGACCACTCAGCCCTCGGGGCCAAGCCTCCATCACCGATGCCGACGCCAAGGTCCGACACGTTCTGATGACGATGGACCGGAGAGCCCTTGCCCCAGGGGAAGTTTGGGTTCTCAGGCAATGCCAATGCCTCTTGCGGGCCAACGGTGCCTGTCGAAACAGCCCCGGGGGCCGACTGTTCCGTACCCGTCGTCGTGATCGTCTTCAGAGTTGTCAGTGACGGCCCGAAGCTCGTTTCTGTTCCTTGTCAACGTAAATCCTCAGCATGCCAGTCATTAATGCTACTAACCCTTTGTGGTAAACGTGTGGGTTCTGTTCACCCAACCCAGCGTGCTATAGCTGATTGTCGCGCCCGGAGTGCTTGTGGTGTTGCAAGCCGACGAGATCTGACCCGGCCCCGTCGGAAATGGTGGAGGAGCCGACCATGCTCCGGGTGTAGTCGAGCAGTTAGTCACGGTCGAGAACGTCGAAGGCACTGGATAAAAAGACGAGTCGGTGCAGATCGACGACGTGCTAGATGTCGACTCGCATTGACTAGCTGTGCTTGTCAAATTCCACGACCCAGACGGAGTGCTGGTCGCCGAAGTCTTTTTACTGGAAGCCAAGGAAACCGTCGAGTTCGTCACTGGGAACGGCTTCCAAGGAGAGCTCTCAATTGTTTTCGAGGGCCCCCTGGTCAGCTCTGTCTGGGTTCCGCTAGTTGTCTCGAATGAATCACTGCCGGTACTGGCGGGAGTACCTGATGTCATGACCTCTGTGGAAGACAAGGGTGGAGCAGCTGTCTCAGAGGGCTCCGATGTCTCCGAGAAAGCCGTGACCCCGGAGGTGGTGTTCGTCCAGATCGCCGAGCTAGAAATCACACCACTGGAGATCCGTGAGGTGCCAGTGCCCATGGACATAGATATGACCGATGGCGTGGTGGTACGGATAGATTCGGACGACCCTTGACCAGTCATGGTAGAGTTGCTGGCTGGGAAAGTCGGCATGCCAGTAGACACCGAGAAACCTGGTCCCGTTGTGAGGCTTGTCGTCCACTTGCTTGTCCATTGCGATCTCTCCGTAGTAGTAGGAATCAACGAGCTGGACATGGAACCTATGGTGGGTGTCAAGGTAGTGGTATTGGACATGGGGAACTTGGGCGTATTAGTTCCTGGGGCAGGAGTGGGGAATCCAGTTGAAAAGGTCGAGTTCAGAGGATAAGAAGTTGTGCTGATCCTAGGCGTCGAGATTGGAATGAACGAAGAATTGGAACCAGTCGAGAAGGGAGTCGTCGTGCTGTTTAGTGGTAGCGGAATAACCGTCATCGTGATCGTTAGAGTGGACGACGTGTTCGTCTGAGGGAACGGGGGTGCACTGGATTGGGTAGTAAAGGTCTTGTTTGAGCCGGACTCTGATAGGGTTGGGGTGGTACGGTTGAATGACACAGAGATAGGTGTTGTGACGATAGAAACCAAACCACTCGTGCTCGTCCCACTGTTGTACGTGCTGGTACCGTTGATAGAAGTTGGGGGTGTTGGCGTAACAGCTGAGGTGGTGCTCCAGGGGCTGGGACGTCCTTTAGTCCCCATTCTTGACCAAGTAACAGTCTGGGTAGTGTTCTGCATCTGACTTTCAGACACCGTAGAAGTGACTGTCGTCCGAATGGTGGTCACGGATTCGGTGGAGTTGACTGCCCTGGAAAAGGTGCTAGTCAAGTCCAAAGAACGAGATGAAGTGACTGTGAACTGGGGAACCGAAAAGGTTGTCGAGCCAGAAGGGGTCAAAGTAATCTCGCTCGTGGTAGAGTTGACATAGCGACTGGTTCTGCTCTCGATGCTCGAAATGCCGCTGCTAAGGGCAGAGCTCTGCGCAGACCATGGGATTTCGGTGACTTGCGAATCCACACTTTGGCTGACCTCGGACGACAACCATGAACTATGGGTAGACCACCAGTCAAGAGTTGTGACGTTCGGAAGGGGAACTGGCACAATGGTAGGCTCCCTAGTTATGATCGATGTGCTGAGACTAGGAAGGGGGCTGATCGGAGTACCAGATTGAGTGAATGCGCTCGCACTAGATCCCGTTGTGACTGTTGTGGCGGTCGTGTTGTAGATACTGCTTGTGAAAGTGACTGTGGTGGTGAGTGAATGGGTGAGTTGCGTTGGCGTGATCCTCGTTGTGATCGTTGAGATCACTGACGTCTCCCCCTGCGTCAGCAAGCTTGACGAAGCAACCGGCACAGATGCCATAGTTGTTACATCAGACTGGCTCAAAGTGGTGGTGAAGACAGCAGTTAAGTTGGGAGGGAACGAGGTATCAGTCAAAGTAATCTGAGAAGGGGGCAAGGGAGGCGCAAGGACAGTCGTGATCAAGCTTATCACAGCTGAGGTTTTCGTCGTCACATCCAGTGTCCAGGTTGACCAATCCGGAGAGGGGCTGGCCTGTGAGGTTGAAGACAGATCTTGGCTCGCACTTGAGAGTTCGAGTATCGAGGATGTGGTTGTCGGATACTCTGTAGAGACTGTAGAGGCAGAACTCTTAGACGTGCTTGATTTCTTGCCTGTTGGTCGAATACCCCCAGGGAAGGTAGTGATGACTGAACCCTTGGACACCGTTGTCACAGTCGCCGAGATAAGACTGGAGGCAAGTGTCGTGTTGACAGGTAGAGCGCTGGAGGCGAAGAGGGTAGTCAAGGAGACCTCGGCTGAGCTTTCGGAAACCACTGCACCAGATTCTTCAAGGCTGCCAGTTGGGCTGGAAACCGAGTCTGAAACCACTGATGAGTTGGTGAGGAATGAAGTCGGTGCAGGTTCGGTAACCCTTCCATTTGTGTTGTCAACGATGCTTGATGTCATAATAGTATCGGAAGCGACGATTGAAGAGGTTTGGAATCCTGTCTCGGAGTCTGAAGGTGAAGGTGAGCCACTAACTACACTGATCAGGGAGCTGAGAGACGACGTCTCAATGACCGTAGTTTCAGTAGCTGTAGAAACTGAGTCAAGACTCTCGAGCGAAGATGTGTCCAGGGTTTGGGCAGAAGTAGTCATGCTAATCAGCGTGGAAGTATCAACGAAGACCTCAGAGGTGAACAAGGTTGAAGTCGAGACAATTATGTCGGTAACAACCGCTGTTGAAGTGGCAGACACCGAAGAAATTTCGCCAGAGCTTGGGGGCACGCTCTCACTCAAGGTGGTCTGAGTCGTGAGCGTCGTGATGATGCTGGATATCAAGCTCCCAGAAGACAAGGAAGCCCCAGAAGAAGTACCGGATGTCAGAGCCTTGGTAGAAATCTGAGAGGAATTCCGAGCAGGGTTGATCGTAGGTACTGTATCAGACTCAGTCAAGGAGGCAGACAAGGTAAGTGAAGAAACACCAGAAGAAATGTCCAAGGAGGTGCCCGAAGTCAGAGACTCCGTTGAGAATGTTGTAGAGGTCGACAATGATGCTGTATCGGAATCTGTGGAACTGGACTCAGAAACAGTTACAGTGATGCTGAGCACTTTCGTTGTTGTCGTGACTGACGGGATAGTTGATGTAGTATCCACGGTAGAGGTAGATGATACGATGCTGGAAAGAGAATCAGTCTCGACTTCAGTCGAGGGAGTTCCTTCGGAGAGCTCCGTCAAATCCACGGTCTCGGTCATCCATGTCGTCGTCAGGTCGGTTGTCATGCTCGAGTTGTACCTGGTTTGAATCCGGGTTGAGTAGACGCTGGAAGAGGCTTGACTGCTGCCGCTCATCTGAGAAGTCACAGTGAACTCAGGTGCTGTCGCCTTAGAGGATTCTTCGGGGATCACAGATGATCCTGAGCCGCTTTCCTCTGAGCTGGTGGAAACGCTGAGAACTGTGACAGAGGAAAGAATGTTTGACGAAGAAAAGGAAGTGGATGCTGTGATAGATGAAAGAATATCTGAAGAAATGGGAAGGGTAGATTCCATGACAGATGAAGAAATATCCGAAGAAAGCTGAGTAGATGAAACTAGATCAGTCGCGTCCGTGGTACTGGCCTTTGAGGAGGGCTCGCTGTTAGAGAAGGAGCTTGCGCTGTCTGAAAGGTTACCGTCGCTTGTAGTGCCAGAGACCTGACTCTCTATCGTAGATGAGGCACCATCGCTAGTGGTGACTAGAGTCAGAGATGACACCAAGTCCGTTGAGTGGACGGTTGATGCAGTCTCCGAGCCAGTGACGCTACTAGCCTTGACACTCGAATCTGCTGATACCATGGAGGTGTCGCGCTGTGGTCCAAAGGTGGAAGGAAACGAAGAAGATTGAGAAGAAATAGTGACAGATTCCGAGGAAACATTCATGCTGGAAGCGATGCCAGTTTCAGAAGAAACCCAAGCCCCAGTCACCGAGCTGTCAGGCTGCGAAGAGAACTCCACGGAGGACGAAGCTAGACTCGTTAGATGGGACAGGAAGAACAAAGATAGGATACTCACGAATTTCAGATTCGGCTGAGGTAACAGGTGCCTTCGTGTAGTACGGAGGAGGGGGGCCATAGCCGAAACCGGTTGGGTCACCATAGCTTGGTTCGCGAGCCTCGATGAAGTTGTCCTTGCGCACAACGTTTGGGTGCTGTCGGCGACCGAGCTGAGCTGAGCCACCAGAAAGGCAGATCAAGATCAGAACAATCGGCAAAAGGCCGAGAAGAGGAATATTCGGAGGTCTCATGGTGAGGAAATAAGAATGCTGCTACTCGGCATCAGCATCAGGGCGCTTCTCCTCGACTCCAACCGAAGACCACGCCGAGGAAAAGACTTACTCTAACGAATGATATGCACTCGAGAACACTTTGATAGGTGCGAACGAACGTATGAATGCGGTGGGAAGTAATATCGATACAAAAGAGGGGAGTGTTGCAGGCAGGAGATCTCTCGCGTTGGGGTTGACGCGAAGAAGAGGAGAAGCGAGGTGGAAGAAAAGAATGCGAAGGAAGGATGAGAACGAGCGAGAACGTGCGGCACTAAGAAACAAGAAAAAGAGGCGAAAAAGGTGTGCAACTTGCACCAGCTATCTCGCAGTGCTTGCCAGCTGCCCAGCAAAAGGGGGAAACGGGTGCTGATACCTTATAGGCTCATATTCCTCGATCACCGTTCTCTCGATTCGCCCCCTGTAACCCTATCACAACATGAATGCACAGACGCAACTCAAAGTCAGATAGATTACGAATGCCTCACCTCGGGGTCTTGCGTGTTAGTAGGGAGGGAGTTGTGTGTCCTCCAACCCGCCCCGTGGCCCGTCATACGTTGCCCGTTGACGGCTGCGAAAAGCCTTCTTCCCACGCCGTGGAAAATATCTCCGAGAGATTGCTTCACCATGCTTCCCGTCAAAAACGTACCAGTCTTTGGAGGCGGGGCGTCATTCCGACTCCTTATGCTGGGATGCGGGAGCGGAGCGGGAGCGGAAGCGGCGCTTGAGATATGAGTAGAACTCGGAGCCGAAGTAGATTACCGTACTTCCATGTGCTCGGACCGGCGGCTCCTGATTGAGGTTGCATAACCGCTTGCTTGCAGTCGTCGATTGCCATTCATGCCCCTTTCGCCTCATCAACCGGTGCTTGTTCCAATGTGTCATGTCACGGGCCATCCTTCATCTCCCATTCCACGGGATAGATGTCACAAGACAGACACGTCCAACTTGTGGTCCTTTATCTGAGCGTGTTATAAATTGTTAATGATGAACCCCTGGGAGTATCATGACGTCTCGAAGTTCAAGACAGTTCGAAGTGAGACCAAGCACCTTTGGCCCCTTTGACAGATGTCCTCTGCACTTGCGTGAGGAGTTTGTTGACTCTAGTACGGGTCACACAAGACTCGCAGCAATATATGCCTCGCACGGCTGTGTCGCTTTGTGCGTCCTCCTGCGGGATCTGGCCCGCCCCGGTAAAGTGCCTGACAGAGGAGATCTCGGCCGTGTCCTGCGCTTGATGAACGAAACATCTCGGGCCTTCCACCATTCGGGGCTAATGGCCGGGCTGTCGAGCGTCACACAATTTAAGGGCCCAGAAGATTCAAACTGACATGCCCAGGTACAGCGTAACACCTGCAGCTAGCCTCGGCAACGAGGCGAGATGCAGCTTGCCGTCGGACTGCAAGGTTGCAGTTTCCTGGGAGGGACAGGTTTGGTCCTCTAAGCGTCGTTCCAAAGATTCTTCCTATGGCGTGGATCTGGTCTTTAGCTTCAACTGGAGCCCCCGAGGGACTCTGTATGGACATGAAAAGCGTAGCCGACGCTGTACTACTTAGCATTGTTGACCCAGCCGGATATCGAAAGGCCAAGGGGCGCCGTCTCCGCCAGGAACACGCTCAATGAGCTTCAATGATAGAGTCCACTCGAGAGCTTATTGTTGAGTGACCTTGGTTGCCTCGCACCTGTCCTCGAGATTGGATCATTCATGTCGGTCTTCAACAAGTGGCGAGTCCTTCAGCGTGACGCATGCGTGGAAAGCATAGTATCCAGGGCAAAAGCGGCGATGGTTGCGAGAGACAAGGCGAGGCCTTTTTTGTGAAATGAGAGAAACAGATGCCTTAGACACACAGAAAACACCTTCCCTAATTAAAAATCCCGTGATCATGAGCTTTCCTACTTCAAAACTCTCGACGTATGTGAAGACTTCCGGGTACCTAGATGGGCAGGAGCCATCGGCTCAAGCTTCCTCACTCTGGCCCTGTATAATCTCCTTCGACTCCCGCCTGGGAAAATCAGCCCAAAACCTGTCCGTCGTACCAAATTCCTCCAAGGATATCATTTCTCGCTAGGAATGGACTCCGATGAGTCAATGTGGTGAGAATATCGGCTCGTCTACTCGGCCTTCTCGGCTGTCTCTCGCAGGGATGGGGCCGTTTCATCAGTCATGGTCGTATTCTTGTCCTCAATATCAGCAGCCCACAAGGCAGCGCCAACTGCACCTGTGTTAGCTGGTACTCGTATCTGTCATCTTTGGAATGACTCACCTGTGTTGGTAAAGGTAAAGAACATTGAGGCAACCGGTATCATCTCGAGAAGGGTGGCAACAAGGCCAAATCTGTACCAAGGCGTCGATTAGCTATATCCAACTCTTCGCGTGCTACGCTTCACCAGAGAGGGTCCGGGAAATCATGACGCGGAAAAGTTACGTACGCTGTGTAAGGGCCGACGTTCTTGTTAAGCCAATCTGACCTCTTGGGAGTCGACCATCGCTTGAGCTGAAAGTACTGGGATATCATTGGCACGACGACACGACGATCAATGGCAGAGTGCTACTTACTCGATCATGAACCCCCTTGCCTCGGTTGCGACCTGAATCAGTCAGTAAGGACAGAACATGTGCGATCAGAGGTCTACTGACCTTGGATGATGATAAATATAGCGGTACCGACGACGGGAATGGCATTGAGAGGCAGATACATGACGTAACGAATGATGGCTTTGGGGCTGAATCGCTCAAATGGACTCTTGAGGATCTTGCCCAGCTTCTGCATCGGATCACTGCCGGATTTGACCTCTCTCCCCTCGCTCACGATCTGAGCGTCTCCACGTGCGAGCAGAGTACCGTCGAATGTGTCAAGCAGTGCATCCTGGAGGAGATAGTTTCGAGAAATGAGGTTGATGATGGTGGTGCTCTCGTTGAGAACGAGCAGACTGGTGGTCACAACCGCGAGTGGTCCATTGACGAAGACGAGAACGGCGAGCTGGGGAAGATAGGTGAATGCAAACATGCCACCAATGACACCCGTGGAGAGGAGGATCAAGGGACCGAGCTTGGAGAGAAACGGTGCCCATAGCGAACGGTGGGTAAGGAGGTAGACGATTCCCTGTGTTGAATGTGTTAGCAAGCACTCTCTCTTTCTGGGATGGAGGGGACGGAGTCGTGCCTTGATCGGGTAGAGATAGGCCTTGCTCTTGGCGGCGTGGGCGACATGCTCTTTAGCCTGTGCGTAGTCTTCCTTGCTAAAGGGTAATCAGTTTGCTGTTGTTAGGGGCATTTGACCTTGTCGTAGCCTTACAAGACCTCTTGAGCCTTTTCACCGACGGAATCGACCATTCGGTTCCGCTTGGGCTGCTGCTGCTGCTCAGATCCTGAGCCTTCTGTCGAGTCGGCCATGGTGAGTTGCGTTGCTGAAGATGAACCAAGTGAATGGTGGGGTAAGATAAAAGGAAATAGTCTGAATATCCAGCACACTGGAGTTTTGACCAGGAGAAGTGAATTGTTGTTTGGCCTTGATTGTTTATATCGTGACCAAGTCGACAATCACAAGCTTTCCATTCCAACCAAGCCAAGGAAGCTCAAGGAAGCTTTCAAATCGATGTCGTCATGTTGGCGTGCAGCGGGAGCTTGGTTGGCGGGGCGCCTTGACGTTCAGGCACGTGGGGCTTTGGTAGAGCTTTGTATACCTAAATGCTGATGTACAGGTTAGGAAGAGATGGAATTTCATTACAACTTTAAAGCCTGAGAATGTATAAAAATCTTAGGAATACGACTTTCATAGGAGAGAATGCAGCTGAAAAATTAATAGATTTAATCTTATCTTTCCCAACAATAAACGCAAAAAATGATCCTTAGTGTTGAGCATCGTCACGGGGTACCGAGCAATACTTCTACTCTCTCGCTGTCCCTTACCCGTCACCTTCTACAGCACGCTAGAGGGAGCAAGACCTCCGCCTACCGGGCCACTGCTCCGAAGACAGTGGAGGTAATGATGGTGTTCTTTGCTCATCAAGTGCTCGATATAAGAATGCCATCAGTTTCAACCTCCAACTCCTGGTCTGTTGGCCCAAATCCAAGGAAACTGCATGCAACTATTTCCCCTTTCAGAGCGACAAGGCCAAGAGTCATCCGCCATCAGACGTCACCCGCTGATCCCCCGGAAGCAAACGTCCAGAGACCCGCCCCGCGCCGTGAGCTGTCGACCCACCTCGGCCCCAACCGTCGGGAGCCTATATCGAGAGTCCCGGGGCCAAACGTGAAAAGTCCTTTGGCTTGTCCAACCTTGGAAGACGTCGCTCCTCGAAACAAGGCAGAGACGGGTTGAAACCCCACGCTATAAGACTTGAGACATCCTCTTGCCTGTCGTAAGAGAAGTGCCCCCTTTCCTTTGTGCACTTGTGGTATGTCGCGTGAGCCTCAACGTCTCCCCCCCCCAACGCCCAATTACAAGGCATCGGCTGCTGATCACTCCCCAAGATGACGGTATGTGTCACAGGGGCGCGCTGTATAACATCAGTCGAACCCGACGTTGACGACAGCCTCGTCAGACGATGAGACATTGGGAGCGCCCTCGATACCTTTGTCGAAAGAGTGATAGGAACATGACCACCATGGATCAACGATACATCTCGAATAATCTTCCCGCACAGAGCTTGGGATCAGATCCCAAAGAGCTCCTTACGTACGCCCTTGAGCTCGTCGTTCGACGCACGCCTCCTCGAGAGGTCTATCACGACCGTCACCTCGGAGGCCTCTTCACCGGCTACACGGGCCTCGCCTACCTGTTCCTCCAGTTGTCGGCCATGCACCCAGACTTGCTCATCTCGGGTCATGAGTTGATATTCTGGGCACGGCAGTATCTCGCCGGCGATCGAGGACATTTGGTCTTGGAGAAGGGTAATTGTGGCATCTCTTCTGAGAAGTTGTCATTCGAGGCGGTGCGAGCATGTGTGACCAAGGACCCGGGCCACTTGGTCGACTTTCTGGCCAATATGCCAAGGCTGCTCGGTCCATACTCGAACTCTCAGGACGACCTCTTTCCATCAGAGATACCCTATGGGCGAGCCGGTGCCTTGTACATGTTGCGGATGGTCAGGCACTGGGTGCCGGGGAGTGCAGGGCTCGTGGAATCTCCGTTACGGCGGCTGACAGAGAGGATCATGGCGACTGACGACGACGGTCGAGGCAACTGGGAGTGGCATGGGAAGCGATACTTTGGTGCTGCTCACGGAGACATGGGCATCATCACCCAGCTCGTTCTCTCCAACCCATCGCTCGCTCCACAGCTCTCGCACCGCCTCGAGAGACTGCTTGAACTTCAGCTTCCAGACGGGAACTGGCCTTCCAGCGCGAGGAGCCTAAAGGAGGGAAGAAATGCAAACCTCGTACAGTGGTGCCATGGCGCCCCTGGCTTCCTGTACTCGCTCACCTCGCTGCGCCCGTATTTCCCACACCTCCAGGACCGCATCAACTCGGCCGTGGAAAAGGGGCAGAGCATAATCTGGCGACACGGTCTGCTCACAAAGGAACCGTGCTTGTGTCATGGCATTTTTGGCAACGCCTTGTAAGTCTACCGCGGTGGACCCCCTTTTTTCCCTCTCACCTTGATGTGCCTTGGACCTCGGTTATCAACTGACCTCGGAATAGAGTCCTCCCTCGTGGGCCTAGTCGAGAACACTTCCTCGCTCTGGCGACCGCCGACGCTGTGGAAAAGGTCCGCAGGCACGACCCAAACCTGTTCGAGAATGCCTCCTATGGGCACAAGGCTTCAGTCCTGATGAATTACTTACCGAGCGCTGCATGGACATGGGCAGTCTGCGAGCAAGAATGTCCCCGGCTCATCATGTACAACGACCTGTAACAGAGGAAGATGGATGGCTTGATGCCATCTGGCGGTGGAAGCCGTGGCTAGGCAGTTTGACAAGGTAGCGATATCGGATGGGACGCTGGCGTCTTCTATTTTTCCTTCTTTGCCACTTGGGTCTCCCACAGTCTGGTCGCGAGATGGACGATGAGGTCAACCTGCAGAAGCACATGGACATGGCATGTCGGTACTAGCTAGCTGCATGCTAACCGAGGATAACTGGACATGCTGTGAGGACGGGCATTCACGGGATCGGGCCGGCGAGCATCACCATCCCTGGGTTTCCCAGCCCAAGGTTGGATACCCGCCCCCTGAGCTCGTCCCACGTCTTGGCCAGATAGTCCAGTCTATCGGGAAGCAAGAAGAGGCAACACAGAAAAAAAGCCAAGTTTGCATTCCTTGCGTGATAAGTCGCCCGGAGTGGTTCGTGAGATCCACACTCACATGTCGGTCGCGCGGTTGGCGCCATCTGTTGTCTGGAACCCACAGCTCGGCCGTGGCTGGAGATCTGTCGGAGTCTTGGAGGCGCCCGCCATGGACAAGACTTGCATTCTAGAGGATAGCTCTTTGATGTTTCGACGTGCTGGGGCTCGCTATTGGCCCTTGCTTGCCGTTGTGCCAGATATGAGAGGGATGCGGCTGATTCTGAGGCTCATCAGGCCAAGATCCAGCGCCAACACCGGAAGAATGCCGAGTTTCTAGAGGTGTCGACAGAGGATTGGACGCCCGACGATAAGGTGAGTGGATGGTGAGCAAAGAGTCCCATCGAGTCCCGGTTTTTAGTACAACCTCACCTTAAAGACTCGGTTTATAGACGTGATGAGCATCGGTCCAGCCGAACAAGGCGCGAGTGCCGAAAGGTCTTGATCAGGAAATGAAAATTTTTGTCCCTGAAAATTGGTCTGAGCCTGCGATTTCTTGTGGTGTGCTTGCAGAAGCTCGAGCTGCGTGCTATGACTCTAATCGTGTCATGGCGACACTTGATCAAAAAGCGACGGCTCGTTGGTCATCTCTCGGCCGAGTTCCTGCAGCGGATATAACACACCTTGACGCCATTCCCGGCAAAGTGGGGCCGAGGACCGGAAGCTCGCCAGATGGGGCCAGGGGCGTCTCAACGCCGAGGGCCTCGGACGGTCTAAACGGGTCGTCAAGAGATTAGAAGGGAACAGGGTTGAGGCGTCGGCGACAAGGCGCACGCAGGAAGGAATGGATCCAAACGGCCGGTCGTTCATGCAAGTCGAAAAGCAACTCTGGAGGCAAAGACTTGTCCTCAAAAGGATCGAGATCACAGATGAATGGAGTCGAGATGGGAAAACGAAAACTCGCAGGGAGCGTAAAAGTGGGCTTCCACTCACGCACCTGAAGCTCGCTCGCTCACCCATGCATTGAAGCAGAGAAGAGACGATAACGTCAAGGAACCCCTTCCATGTGCCATGAACGGTGAGGCATTTCCAACAAAGCAAGCAATGGTCCCCATTGTGTTGCGTTGCGTTGCGTTGCGTTGTTTACATGGCATGGAGGGCATGGGGGGAATGGATGGAATCTGTGCTGCAACGTCCGCGGAGCAACAGCAGAAATGACAGTGACCCGCCGATATTGGCGCCAGAAATGTCAAAACCTGGGAATAAGCTCGATCGAAAATTGGCCGTTTCCCGTTCCCGTTACTGTTCCCGTTTCGCTGTCGACGTCAGTGTCAGTAATGTCGGAGGTTAAAGCGCCGACCCGGTCGCGAGGTGGAGTCACACGCCTCGCGACGGAGGGTCGGCGGTTACGAGAAGCGACGGGAAGCTACAAGCTATTGAAGCGGCATTTTTTCTTCAACGACGAAAAGTAGGGTCGCAATCTGCGAGAAAGAAGAGGATGACTTCATTTCCATCAAGGGGGAGTATGTGTCTCCTGGCGTCGAACACCCTGATCTCCATCTAGCGAGCGTCTTGAAGAAACGCTAGGCTGGTCGGCCGCTGGCGCTGATGGGGACCGGTGGGTAATGCATCGGCACCGATCAGGGTTATTCGGATCCGTGCAGACACTTGGAGGATGGAGAAGAGAGAGGACGGGCTAATGATTCGGCCAGGGACCTTGGGAGCTTGACAGGCTGGCCCCCGTGGCTCGGAGCGAAAATGGCCATGGCCTGCCGCTCCCGGCACCGAGCGCGGCAGGGTGCATTTGTTCCCGCGAGCTTCTAGAAGAAATGGAGAGGCTGGAAACCCGGTGTTCGGCATCCATTCCTAGGGGTGGCAGTCGATCGACCCTTTTTGCCTCGTTTTGATCCACTCACACAGACGCACGTTTTTGGCGGCTGAATTCATAGGGCCACGGGCTGTCTTGTTGGAGATTGAGAATCTGGCCGAGATGAGACGTGCTGGGAAGAAAACGTGCTCTCGGCTCTCGTGGTGCCGACTGGTCGGTCGTTGCGAGATGGCCCCTTCAAGATTTGATGGGCGCTGATTCGGTGGCCAACGACGGTTTAAGCTTCATTCGTTTTGGCATCACCATGACATCAAGGTCAGCCAAATGCGCCCGTCACAGGTCACGTTGGCTGCAGAGAGCTCTTATCTCCGAGAGTATATCAGACAAGCGATATTGGGTTGAGCGAAGGATGTGATGGTCAGATAATAGCTTTGGTGATGATGATGATTATGGCTGTGAGAAATGATAATGTGCTTTGTGATGGATCCATTATCGAGTGTGGATGTGAATGGGATGCTTGGTCAAGAACAAAACCCACTCACCACACGAACGTGATTCAGATTGATGAAAGAGTCATGGCAAACTTCAGCCCTGGGAATGATCTTATTCCCGGAGGCTCCCTGCTATTACCGGAGCGAAAAGAACTAAGACAAGCTAGCGCCAAATGGGCGATCAGGGTTTTTCGCTTTGGCCATGCTGTCATTGACACTGCCCAAGGAATCATGCACCCAATCGATGGATGCAACAACGCATCAAAACATTCCAGACGCACACGCCCTGTTCTTCTCAGTTCGGTATCCATACGCATCTCGCAGTAAGCATGTTCGGCACCATCACTCGACACGAGAGTTTGAGACAATCAAGGCCTGCGGTGAGAATTAAAAACGTGATGGCAACGCTGCTGATTTGCTCGAGACCGTCTTGTCTTGGTGACAGATCAAGACGCATGACGTCGGTGGTTGTGGGCTCGGGACGGTGGTGCCGTGGGGATGAGTTTACCAACCAACCATAGACGAGATGCGATTAAGGAACAGCGAGATGAGGCCCAAGGTTTTGCAAGTTCCGCTGTCCTAGCAGAAAGCCAAGTTGACGAGATGTCGCCGAGCCTCGTCCGCCTCCCAAGTGCCGAATCAGAAACGGCAGCACGTTTTGTCGGGCTCCCGTTTGGGCTTGAGGCGGTGGCTAGAGGAAAGCATCCTCTCAGCTTTCAACTCTACAGCTTCAATGGGGGCTCTAAGTGAGGAATGGGTGTCTTGTCGGGGGCGTCCTTGATTGCTGGGTTCCAAAGGGGAATGGATCCATCCATTGTGCCCAAAAGTCTAGCGGTATCCACGATGCAAAATTGAAAGTGGGATCTCTGCTCTGCTCCGTCTCACACTCAAAAATCGGGGGACCAGCTGGTAGCTGGAGAAAAATAGGGGTGCGAGAATGGGAGCGAGATGAATCTGGGCACGGTACAAACACCATGATGAGATCATTGAGATGGGCCAAGCCGCGGAGCCATGCCCTTTCCAATTACTCGGGATCAGGCACGGGGTCTCGTGCCGGCAAGTCATGAACGGCAAAGGGAAGCAAAGCGCATGTGAATTTTCGAGAACAACGAGAAGCATGATGCGGCGAATGCGGCTCGGTAAATGCCGCCCGCGGAGTCCGATCGGGGTCGGCCCTTAGAGAAGTCCGGGCTTCAGGCCTTTTTTCTCTCGACAAAAACTCGAAACCTGTGACCTCAGACAGACCCAAAACACACGCCCCCTTAGCCCAACGTGCAGAGTACCGTACAGTAGGGGGGAAGCTAGTAAGCCATGAGCCATGATGCGTCACCGCGACGGCAAAAGCCCGCCGGGCTGGCACTTATATCCGCGCCGGGACGGGATTTGGAGAACCACACCTACCTCGAGCCAGGTACCCTCACAGCCATGGGGCGGTGCGGCGGTACCTGGGGCTGCCCCCTGGGATTCCCAATGCCGACCCTCTCAGCTCACTGATCAGCGCAACCTCGCCAGCCCTACATGCGCCCAACCACACGCACCTCGCGGCTTCACCCAGAGGCCGGGGAAGCGAGTTGAGTAAGAAAGAGTCAGGAGGTACGGCGGGATTAGTTATCTAGGCTTTGCAGGAGCAGCGCTTTAGCGTAGCTTTTCTTCTAGCGCGGTGGGGACACGGGCAGCGGAGGCGCTCATGACCACGACAAAGGCCGCTTTGGTTTCTGTCTTGGTGTTTTTTGTGATTCCGCATTCCGCTTACTCACTGATGATCGGACTTTACAAGTCTCCATGGCTACTTACTCAGCCATGTCTTGGGAAGAGCTGTGCATGAGCGGTCAAAAAGGCGAACCAACTGCAGCATTAACAGAACATGATAATGGACCACCAAGAGGCAGCCCAGCTGGACCCATGCCATAAAGCTGAGATACGGCCAGAATGACGATTCGCAGACCTGCAATCTCAGTTCAGTCAGTGATATCGCCACGTACCTGGGCCCGGGCGTCGACATCGGGGGCCATCGGGGCCGGGAACCACCCCCTACCAACTTTTTTCCCCCTCTACGAGGATCTTGAATACGCTGCTGGATCGGTCGAGGGGCGCAACAGCAGCCCGCGGCCGACAGCGCGCACGACAAAGTTACAGGGCCTTTGTTCACTGTCAAAAAAAGTTACCAGTTGTTGGTCGAGCAAGGGTGGTTCCTCTTTTTGCAGGGGCCGCAACCGCATGGCAAGATGGTCGCAAGGGGTTTCAGCGTATCCCAACCCATGCCTGTCAGTTGATGGTATGGGACAGGCAGGCACGAGAAGCCCAGAAAATGAGAGATGGGCATTTTTGAGTTTCCCCTGGAGGGACTCCTGGTCTTCTCGTTCATGCTCGTAACGAGGAGAACGACGCCCTCTGGGTGGCCCTGTTTCCCATCGTCTTGGCGGAGTCTAGCTCCATCCCGTCACGCTGGGAACCATGTGGATTTGTCCAGAGAGAGAGGCTCCAGAAGACGACACGGAATGGAAATCAGGAAATCTTGCATGGTTCAAGGTTCTGGATCACGGAGGTCGGCTTCACGGCATGCCGGGGACAGCCCGCAATTCCCTCGTCGTCCAGTCCACCGCTGGCTGGCTGCATCTGCAATCACAGTCCATCTCGACCTCGTGCCCCCCTGCGGTGGAGGCGCCGAGATGCGCGTTATGCCATGCCTGCGACTCTGTTTTGTGGTGACATAGGATTCGGTGAGGTGAGTGGATGCTCGAGACTGCGAGAAGCGGATAGAGTTAGAGAGAGAAGCGAGCCGTGCGGGTAGACGGTAGGCCCGCTTTCATGATTCTGATCGTGATCCAGCAGCATCCATGATGATGACGAGATCCGGCCGAGAACCATCCAGAGCAGTTCTCTCCCTCGTTCGTCTTTGAGATTGGGGATATATATCAAGACATGGCCGCCCGGTGTTCTGGCTCTCGCCCCCCTCCCCACATCCCAACGTCTTACACGCATTTGTAGACCAAGACGAACCTGGACATAAGTTGTCAGCCTTTAACGGTCATGATAGCTTTATAAGCCTTCAGACGTCCACGCACACACAGGCCTCGCAGCATATCACCTTGTCCAGCGGTAAGCAGCATAGCACTGCACTACACAGCACAGCACAGCGCAGCATCAAACTCGCAGCCAACAAACATATCATCACCAAAGCAGAGTCGTGTGCTCCACCTTACGATTCCAAACAGAAACCAAACCAAGCCCTTACTCAGAAGCACAACCAAAACCCCCCCTGCCTCGTTCTCGCTCTCGCACTCGATCCTGGTGCCTCAGCCTCGCCCTCATCACTTGTTAGTCTCGATCTGCGCCTTGAGCATAACGCGTCCTCTCATCTGAGCTTGACCTGTCTTCTCCAACGGCCATCGCCCGTTTCCTACACTTCCTTTCCCCTTGTCAGCAACCGGCCCAAAAGCATTACCACCCCATCCCATCCTCACCACTCATCCATCCATCCTCTTCTCTGCCC
>SSHR01003866.1:0-13087 GCA_006518225.1 Fusarium neocosmosporiellum | reverse complement strand
ACGTCTCGTGGGCTCGGAAGAACGTGGACTAAGGACGAGGACGATACTGAAAAGACAGGACCATATACGACTTTTGTGTTGATGTTGAGCTGTAGGTTACGACGTTTGCGAATTTACGAGGTTCCGTTGAGTCATTAGAAGAGGTCTAAACCGACGGAAATGTGACGCATTCAGAAGAGATCTAGAAGAGGTAGAATAGCACGAACGAACCCACAGAAGAAGGGAAGCAGAGGGGTACGCACTGAGGGAAGGTGAGGGGTTGGTCGCGGCTGCCATAGTGGATTATGGAGGGGCATTCTGGGCGCTATGACCACACCTTATTTCTTCCAGAAAGAAAAAAATTTGGAAAGTTTGCGAGGCCAGCATCTTTCTTCTTGGACCTCAACGCCTGGGTACGCGGCGGCAGGTTACGACAAACTCTCGATCTGCGCAACCACTCGGAACCGATATTTGGTACTGGGATAAAAGAAGAGCACAATCACGCGACGGAACGCGACCGAGAAGCGCAATCAAAGCCGATAACCGCCGTCACCATGGACGTTCATCGGTGTCGATTCGTCCCCTACAAGCCGTCCGCGATCAACGCCATCGCCTTCTCGCACCCAAAGACGCGGTCGGCCTTGCAAGCTTCAAATGCTAGACTTGCGATCGGACGAGCGAATGGCGACATAGAGATCTGGAACCCTTCGAATGGCTCCTGGAACCAGGAGCTCATCATCCCTGGAGGCAAGGATCGAAGCGTGGACGGACTTGTTTGGGTCAACGAGCCCGATCAGGATCTCGGCGATGGACGCGTCGTCGCTGGAAAGTCGCGCCTCTTCAGCATAGGCTACACATCTACAGTGACCGAGTGGGATCTCGAGAAGGGAAAGCCCAAGAGGCATGCCAGCGGTCAGCACGGCGACATCTGGTGCATGGCCGCCCAGCCTGCTGGTTCCGACAAGACAACCCTTGGAGTCGATTCTCAGGATTCTACCAAGCTCGTCGCCGGCACAATTGATGGCGAGCTCGTCATGTACTCGATCGAGGATAATGATCTTCGATTCCAGCGAGTCCTCTTGCGATCCCCGACCAAGAAGGCCCAGATGGTCAGCATCACCTTCCAGTCCCGCAAGGTCGCCATCATCGGATGCTCCGATAGCACGATCCGGGCGTACGACATCACAAAGGGCCACATGTTGCGCAGGATGACGCTGGGCTCTGACCTCGTCGGTGGATCCAAGGACATCATTGTCTGGTCTGTCAAGTGTCTGCCTGGAGGCAACATTGTTTCAGGAGATTCGACTGGTCAGGTCTGCATTTGGGACGGCAAAACATATACGCAAACTCAGCGAATCCAAAGCCACAAGCAAGATGTCCTTAGTCTTGCCACGAGTGCCGATGGCACCTCGATTCTCAGCGGAGGCATGGACCGGCGCACAATCCTCTATAAGCAGAACGCTGGCGCCGGTCAGCGATGGAGCAAGGTCTGGGGCAGGAGATACCATGATCACGATGTCAAGTCCATGGCATCGTTCGAGAGTGGCAGGATCAGCGTTATTGTTTCTGGAGGTCAGTTCACCCTTTCGATATCACTGAAGCGTCGCTAACTGGATTCTAGGCCCTGATGCCAATCCCGTCGTGGTTCCCCTGAAGGAAATGGGACGCGAGAACCACCGCATCATGTCAAGCTTACCACAGCAAGCGCCTCTTCTCAGTGCGCCCAAGGCTCGCTTCGTGGTCAGCTGGTGGGAGCGAGAGGTTCACGTCTGGATTCTCCGGCAATCAGCTACAGACATGTTCAACGCCAAGGGCGATAATGTCGACATCAACCAGAACCGCAAGCTCCTCAAGACCATTGTTGTCAAGGGAGATTCGAATATCACCTCAGCCTCTATCAACGCCGAAGGCACACTCCTCGTTGTCTCTACTGCCAACGATGTGAAGGCCTTCACATTAAGCCATCAAGACCCTATCAAGCCCTCGGATGTCAAGATGTCCTCTCTCGAGCTTCCCCAGAAACTCACAACCATTGGCGCCACAAAAGTCCAGCTCTCGCCCGACTCTCAGTGGCTCTGCGCAATCCAAGAGGAGTCTCGGGTTGTCATGGCCAAGATTGACCCTATTGAGCCCAAAAACACCTTCACCTTTGAGCCGCAAGTGCAACGACTTGCGCGCTTACGACGCCAGATTCCACGTTACATTCAGAATGGCGGACTGGGGGCTTACGACAGGACCATCACACATATTGCCTTCTCAGCGGACTCCAAGGTGCTCGCGACGTCCGATCTAGCCGGATATCTGGATACTTGGATCTTACCTGCCGATGGGGAGACCAACGCCAAGTCTGGGGATGACGCGTCCTCCTCTGACGACAGTGACTCCTCAGAGGATGAGGAAGATGCATCGTCGAGCGTCAGGCAGTGGATTCGTAACCCTAGTGCCAAGCTACTGCCCAAGCTGCCCTCGGCAGCTACAGTCCTCTCTTTCTCTGAGGACGTGCCTCAAGCGAAGGGCTCCGCCAACGGCGCAGTTGCCGCATCCGACCATGTCGACGACTACACCCTCCTTGCTATCACTTCTTCGTGGAGCCTGCTTACCTTCCACCCTCTCCAGGGTTCTCTCACTCCTTGGTCCCGTCGTCATGCACGAAAAGACCTCCCCGCACCTGTGCAGGATCTTCTCGACCTGGCCAAGGGTGTTCTCTGGCAGGGCTCTCGCGCCTGGATCTATGGTGTGTCTTTCCTGCTGATGCTTGACCTGGCGCAGGATCTCCCCAAGCCTACAGTGGAGAGTGAGGTCAGCGATCCCACGGCCACCCCAGGCAAGCAAGGCCTCAAGCGGAAGAGAACCGGCCCTTCTACCGGTGCCGGAGGCAAGATGGAACATGGAGCTCTCGTGCCCTCTCAGGTCCGCAAGCACACAGCCGGACAGTGGGAGGACATCGAGATGGACGACGCCCCGCGAGCCGAGGACGTCGACAGCGACGATGAGATGGACCAGGCGGACGGCGAGCTCGCCCAGCTGCGGAACCGTCACGAGGCGAGCAACAGCGGCCTCGAGGTCGCAGAGACTGGCGGTGAGCGCAAGAGCTGGTGGATGACATACAAGTACCGGCCCATCTTTGGTGTTGTGCCCCTAAGCAGGGCGGACCAGCCCCTCGAGGTCGCCCTGGTGGAGAGGCCGACGTGGGACGTGGAAATGCCCGAGAGCTACTTTAGCGTTGAGCAGTGGCGGAGGTAATTCAATACTCTCTCTTTTTTGGATGGTGGCATGTGGTGTGTGTACATTTTGCGTGAAAGGGGCCTGTCCAGATTTTTCGAGTCACGTAGGGGGAGGGGCCCGAGAGAGCGGATACATAGGATGGATGGATATCAGGGGTCAAGGAGAGTTTCTGATTTGTAGATTTTTGAATGGTTTTCTGTACGGCTACACAAGCCAATGTACGTACGGCTTATTTGAATCAGGTTTCTTGGTACAGGATGGATGATGCTCTGAACGCATACGTATACGTATGCCCTTGATGGGGGTACCGTGACCACTTGAATGCCCTCACCTCCACGCCAGCCTTGTTTCTCGGGCAAGTCGCCCGTCACAGTTAGCTCCCATTGGTCTATCCGTAATGGGGTCTTTCTCTGGGACCCATCCCCGGCCCGTCTTGCCATTCACATGGTAGCATCATGTACGAAGCCCAAGATGAAAAGCCCAAACCTTCAACATCGTGACAGGACACCACATCCCGAGACCGCGCCTAGCCATGCGTCACCAGAGCAATACCGACCTAACTAAATTACCCGGGCCTTCTCAATTGCCGCAAGCAACCGTGTAGCTTGCAGAACCCGCCGAGATATATTGACAGGTCCAGGGGCCGCCGAGAACGCGCGTCCCCAGCCATCAAAAGAGCCTTCTGGGCCCTACCCAGATTGGTCTTACTGCAGAGATGGCTTCATGTAGACCAACATCATCGACGGGCAACTTCCCATATGTGTGTAAGTGGGCGTCTGATGGGGTGACGGGATTGGGGGTTGGTGTGCCACAATGTTGTAATTGAGACCAACGACGTCCTACTTGATCTAAGAGAGGTCAAGTTGGAACCACTGCCAGCTTGAACAACGGGATTTTGCCGTCAAGAGCGTGTACGCAGTTTTCATCACGAGGGGATGGGGTAAGAGGCATTGTTGTGGCGCTGTAAGTGACAAGAGGGGATCTTGAGCATCGATAGCCACTCGACGTCAGTCATCCATAGGCAGGAAAGATCCGCCTCGGAATAAGCCTAGAGGTGGCAGAATTGCCCGTCAGTCTTTCTTGAAGGCAGAAATCCATTCCCTTGGCTTGAATGCACGACTCTCCATCAAACTTGGGCTTCAGGTGGACATGACCAAAGAGAGTTTGGGTCACGGAAACCTAGTCCACAAGGACCACGCTGCAAAGTGAATATTCATCTGAAATAGCGGCCCGAAGCATACGTAAGGCTGTACGGGTCAGCAACAAGGGGCTGCACTCGCAGGCTGATCTAAGGTAGTCGTCGGCTTTTTCAACCGACGTTTGGACTTTGGGGTTCTTGGCAAGGTCCATCAATGGTCCGCATCAATAAAACAAGGTGCAAAGACAGATTATTAAGGACTCGATCGACTTGAAAATCATTGCCTTGCAAGCTGTTTGAACTGAACCGTGGGGTGGCAATTGGAGAGATGGAGTGCGCAGAGACCTTCTCACTTTTGATATTCGCGTGTACGCAAGCCAATTGTCATGAAGCAAGCAGATGACGCGGCCTCTGGCAGTGTCTCACGAGACACCCCGGTCGTCAACGCAGAAGAGGGACGAGCCACAGCTGGGGCTGATTGGAGGGCGATGCAGGACTAGTCTCTGAGGTCAACGAGCGATTGGACGCGTTGCCTGAGCCTTGGTTGGGACCTCATCGAAGAGTGGAAACGGAAACGGACAGCAGATCGGCGTCGTCATTGGGAAAACGGAGTGATTGAATTCGGGTCCGATTCGACCCCTGGAGCTCCGTTATGGAGAAGGACGCTTGCACTTTTGAACGTTCCCGCTGCCAAGATGGCCTAGGGATGCAGGGTGAATGTTAGTTGCAAGGGATTGCCATAACGTTGCCAGGTCGGGTAAGCAACAGGGCGAGGGGGGCAGAAAAGCGATAGCGAGCAACAAAAAAGCTGAGATCTGCGTAATCGTATCTCGGGATTGGACGTGGCCGCGCTTCCCAGGGGCAAGACAGGGCCACGCGATGCACGCGCCAAGCTGGTTAAGCTTCTTTGCCATATCTGCCCAGCCTCTCTTGTCGTGAAAAGGTGGTCTCGAAGATGTCGCTTGAGGGTGCGCGGCTGTCAAATCGATGGCCCTGAATGACCGGTCGCGCTGCCGCGGGGGGCTTCTCAGGTAGACAGCAATTAGATTGAGACAAGATGGAGGTTGCAGATCGCTGTTGAGTTGTTTGCTACCCAGCAGATGTAACGTGGGTTCATTGGAGCGCCGTAAATAGCCACAATCAGACAGCCCTGGAGGTGAAGTGACAGCCTGGTCAAGCAGGCAGGATGGCAGGTGAAGGCCTCAGTCGGAGTTCCGTGTCAGCTGGGCGACGTCGAATCTCTGGATGCGCGTTTATGGAAGAAACGGAGGATTAAACAGATTCAAAACGTCGCCATCGGAATACGTAGAATTGCGAGGATCAAGAGGCCGCGTCGCTCTCCACCTTATCGACGGGACGCTGAGGCCTCGAGTCAAACTAAAGTGGGCCAGGGCCAAGTGGAACTAGAAATAACGCACCGCCACAGGAACACTATCGTCGTGGCTGGAGCATCTGGAGAAGAAGGTATCCCCGAAATCTGGAAGAAGGGACCTGCGTCAGTGAAACAATAAGCGTGGGCGCGCGGGATGCAACCTGATGCGCACATGTCTTCAATCTCAGCTCTCATATCCTGTTATAATGTATCCGCGGAATTGGCTCAGGGGGCTTGTTGAGGCGGCAGTGCGCAGTGCGGAGAGACCGTCGGTCGTTTCTGAGAAAGGATTGCAGGCAGAGTGGCTTGGCCTCAGCTGTGCCACGATGGGCTTTGTCCGTCGTTGGCTCTTCCACTGCCTCGTCATCGCCCACCACGACGAGGGGCACGTACCCGGCCAGGTACCGGTACCTGTCGCTGTACCAGGGTCGAGTGACTTGCAGAAGCATAGCGGCCGACTCCAGCGGGTTTTCTGGTAGTCTCTAGCGGTCTCCAGCCAGACAGGTCCAGCGGGAGACATCGAAATCACCCTACTCCAGTTTTTCGCTCAAGTGACAGGACGCGCAGTCTGTTTCTCATCGCGCTCATCAACTGCTGAATGGGCTTGGGCTGTGGATTCGACCTCTCATTGCCACAGATAGCGATTGTCGTTCTTTTCCGTTTTGCACAGAGATTCCCATCTTTTTCCAATTGCACATCTGCTGCTCATTTCGCCATCAAAGACAGCAGCTGACGCCTGATGAGACTCTGTAAAATTCGCTGATGACGAGGACTGAAGCACGACGCCACTCGGTCTCGCTCCCCTCAAATCATCGAGCCCAGGCTGCGTACGCACAGTCTACGTACCTCTGATGCCTTCCAGTGCCTGGGCTGCCATACCCAGAAGCGGGCTCCTGAGATTGGCCCTCTCCAGTTCGCCTCTTGATGATGAATGGTCTTGCGCGGACTTGAACTTGACCCATGTCGCTGGAAGGACTATTCCCCAGATGGGTTATTTCCTTCACAGAGGTCTACGTCTTCTCAGCAACGTAACGAATGCGAAAAGATGCGACATCAACATTCGTAGTCCCGTGATATTAAATAACGATCGGAGCCCGCAAATGCCATCCATCTATGCCCCTTGACCTCCACTGAGCAGAGCAATTCCTCACAACGCGACAGCTGAGTCTAGTGCAAGCCCAGAAAAAGAGTACGAAGCGGCTGTACCGGTACTTGCGCCTGCGCCCAGCGGCCCCCACCTCGAGCACCTATTACGGGTTTGATTGGCCGTGGCGCTCACTGCTGACGCGTAAACTGCCATCGTAGGCCTGACCCGAAGTGGGCAACAGCGAACCAGACGCACACCCTCCCGAGACACCCCGTCCCTTTATTCCCCTGGTCCACCCTCGATTCTCATCGCCGCCTCCTCCTGCCTCTTCTGCCCTCTCTGCCTCTGTGCCGTCTCTCTTGTCTGGTCATCCGCATTCGCCATCCGCGAGCTCGCCATCTCCTCTCCTTTTTACCATCCACGGCGACGACGAAGCGACACAAGCTCACGCAAACCACGAACAAGTCGACGACCATCATCACGATAAGGAACATCGACCAGGAGGACCCTTAGTCATCACCCGTTCAGCGAGCGACACCATCTGCCTAGGCGACAATCGACGACGCTAGCAGTTGACTCTGAAGGATAGCCAACTGTCTAGGCCTCCGCGTGTCCCGTGGCGATCGGTCTACGAACACGCATATACTGCTGACGACGACAACCCACGAACACGACCACGACCACGACGACCTTTCCGCTGCTGATCAAGACGCCTCGGTCCGTAAATACCAGCGACAGAGCCACTTGACCTCCACCCAGCCACGTACCTGGGCAATCTACCATCGACACTTATTGTCCCTTATTCTCCGACAACCACATCGAATTATCTTCCAACCAACCAACACTCTTGTCCATCATGGACCGCCAAGGCACGCCTGGCGGCGATGGCTATGGCGAGGAATGGGCACGGGACCTTCGGGTCAAGTTCGAGGGTCTGCTTCGCGACAAGCGTATGAATGACCTTCGTTCTTCGTCCCGGCAAGGGTCTCCAAGCCTCGGCGAACGAGCCTCGAGCGCCAATTTGCGTAGCCCTGCTCCTGCCAGCAGCAGCCGACCCTCGACATCCAACGGTCCTACTCCTCCCTCCTACTCCGCCCTCCGACATCTCCCCAAGATCCCAACTCCTCCCGCCGCCGGCGACCGTGACTCTCAGAAATTCAGAAACCTCCTCATCAGCCTATCATTAACACCAACAAAGTACGAAAACCCGGGTTTGTTGGACGAGGCTCTCCAGACCATTCCATTGGATCGTATCTATGGCGAGGCTGAGGAGGAGACACAAGTTCTCCAAGCTCAAGCAGAGAGTATGGGAGACGGACGGCAACCCGAATGGGGTTACCAAGACTGTGTTATTAGGGCACTATTGAGGTATGTCGTGGTTCCTTGATCCGACGCTGGGCAATGTTAACTAACACAACCGACAGGTGGTTTAAGCGATCATTCTTCACATGGGTCAACAACCCACCGTGCCCTGTCTGTTTATCCCCTACCATTGCCCAGGGCATGACTGCCCCAACACCCGAAGAGAGTGCCTGCGGTGCTCTTCGAGTGGAATTGTATCGATGCTCCGCTCACAACTGTGGAGCTTATGAGCGCTTCCCCCGATATGGCGACGTTTGGCGGTTACTCCAGACCCGACGAGGTCGCGTTGGCGAATGGGCCAACTGCTTCAGCATGCTCTGCCGGGCTGTTGGCGGCCGTGTACGCTGGGTCTGGAACGCCGAGGACCATGTCTGGACCGAAGTCTACTCGGATCACCAGAAGCGATGGGTTCATGTGGATGCCTGCGAAGAAGCCTGGGACAACCCTCGTCTCTATTCAGAGGGATGGGGCAAGAAAATGTCCTACTGCATCGCATTCTCCATTGACGGTGCCACTGATGTTACCCGACGATATGTGCGCAAGAACGAGCACGCCACCGAGCGCAACCGATGCCCCGAGGAGGTCCTACTCTACATTATGCAGGAGATCAAGAACATCCGACGAGCCAATATGAGCAAGGACGAACGATTCCGTCTGGAGAAGGAGGATAGCCGAGAGGACCGTCAAATGCGGGGCTATGTTGTGGCTTCAATTGCCCAAGCTGTGACCGATCTAGTTCCTGGATCTCCAGGCGGTGCGTCGGGAAGTGATACCAAGCTGCCTGCAGAGCAACCTGGAATCCAGTCAGGGTCCGCGGAGTGGGTGGCTACTCAACAGCAGGCTCACAGCCATCGCTATCAGCAACCCCGGGATCCCAGCCACCGAAGACCTTTGCCTTGAGCAGGTTGCGCACATCTTCTGTTTGTGCGACCCTGCTCGGCTTTTGTTAAAGGCTGTTATATATACCCTACCCACCCACCGACCACTTCGATCAAGATCAGGATCACGACGCAGTCAAGTCAGCTACACCGCCCCTCGACGGAGCTGTGATACCCACCTCGTGGCTAGCCACGACATCTATCCGACGACCTCGATGATAGTACCACGGCCCTAAAACCGCACGACCTCCATGATACTCTCACTTCGACGACTCGTTACGGCCACAACCTAATTCCCTTCATGTCTAATACATCTTTGTCAAGCCATAGCATAGACTCGGCGTTGAACCATTCTACCGATCCGGCCTGCCACTAGATGGCACGGCCTGTACTTACTACAACATGGACTTCAATTTCCTTTGTTACCTTTATTTTATCATCTATTTACAAGGGGCGTATCAAGGCGGGGTGGCATATATATGAATCTGTACCCTACGGGGAGCGGGGATGGGATGTATCCCACGCTCTGGGGCGTTTGGATAGGTTTACCTTTCGGCTATCATGAGCGATATGAGGCCAGGCAAAAGAGAAGGATGAGTAGTTGAAGAAGATAGGAACAAATCAATGCCATGGCGCATTTTCATTCAGTTGACTTAGATGTTTGTCCCACAAGAGCAATCTGTGCCAGCTCGGTCACTCCACCTGTGGATCCAGATCGTATTGACTTCCGAAGGCATTAGCTTATGCTCCCCTAAAGGTAGTTAAGAATATATTATAAGAATAACCAAATAGTACATAGAATATATCTAAAGCATTGCTTCTTTTAGGATGTCTCTTTTAAGATTTTATGTAGATTTATATAAATATATAATGCTTGAGAGGAACGAACCAGCCTTCACTGCTGTGAGTCCTGGCCGGCTCTGTTGCTCTGCCGGCGGCACCAGTCCAAGCCGTCTCACCCAGTCGACAACACGGGTTGGGAGTTCACCATCATCACCGTCCTCATCGTCAGATAGGAGCAACTCAGGCGCTTGTGCTGCTCCATATATTGCGGATGCTCGGATCAACACATACCGGAGGTCGATTACAGTCTTGAATTGATCGACCGTATTTATCTGGCGTGTTACGGTGATGATAGTACCCGACTGGATCGGGTACCTTGCTTCGTTTTCTCTTCAGCTGGAAGGTCATGCCTTCAATCTCCCGAAGGGCCTGTCTAGTCAGGTCAGGTTGCTCAACAAATCCTTCATCAATTGTCGTTCCGCTCTCGATACTGTCTGCAAAAGGCGCATCCAACAACTGGAGCGTCTTGGACTTGGGGCTTTCGCGAGTTAACCAGTTGAAAATGTCGTCTCATCTGCGCTCTCTAATGAGAGGAACCGTGTCCTTTGTGACTTCATTTTCAATGATAGTCGTGTACGCTGTCTTCCCAGCACATCTTCGTTTGGGTATCTCGTCTAGCCAACGGGCATGTTTAATCTCCCACTCGTCTGCCGTGATGGTGACCACAGTGGTCATCGGATGCCGCCGTTTCGGGTATGGCTCAGCAAAAGGGACAGCTGGTACCGATACCGTGGTAGCTCCAGCACCAATCCTCTTGGTCCGCGGTCGCGACGTATGGCTCGTAGTCTGTTCCTCCCTTGGCCGCTGAGTTCCATCGGCGTCTATCGCCCCGACAATGATGTGCTTTCCTGTTAGACTAGCGAAACCGCAAGCCTCAGCGACCTCGATCGCTTGGTGAAGATAGTCCCAGACATTGTGTTGTTGCATCGCCCTGAAACTATTCACATTCGGACTCTGGAATTGCGGACGGAGTTCGGTGATTGCCAGTGTTGCCAGAAAGATATCTGGGGTTAGAGTAAAGACATAACCTGGATAGTTGTCTCACGTCCTCTCTAATATAATAAGTAAATTTATGTAAAATTTATTTAAGTAATAAAAGAGATATCATAAGTATTTTCTTTTCTTTAGGTCTTATTTACTATTATTAGTTTCCTTATTCCTTGTGCCTGTGAAACGGCACTGTCAAGGCGCACGTGACTTTGCGCCTACCGTTTATCATTGACGCCATTTATCAAATGTGGCGACGCTCTTACCCTGGATGAATTAATTGAATGTCCATTTCCCCCCTCTCAGCCCTCTCTTCAATCATCAATCACCTGGACCTTTTGACGTCTTTTAGGATGGGATCATCTGCGACACACTCAGCTAGAAGCCAGAATGTCAACGCTGGCAGAAGTTTTGTAACACCTCAGAAACCAGTCGCACTCACCCCAGCCAAGAATGCATGGGCGGGCCAGACCCCAGACAATCCAGTCGACCTGACTGATGAGCCTAAATACACCCCCTCGAAGAAGCGAAAGGCAGACGATTCAGATGATTTCGACCTGGAATCATTCTTGATGATGCAACAGGAACAGCCAAAGAAGAAAAAGAAGGAGCAGGAAGAAAAGCGAGTGCGCAGATTCAGACCCAAGCCGCCGCAGTCATTTCACGACGTCTATGAACGCGCCTTGTCTCAGCGTTTCTACGTCTTGAATCGAACTAGACGCGGCACTCATGATTGTCCCGAAGAGGATATTGAGATGACGGGGTCTACTGGGAACATTTACAATGTTCACATTGGGAAGCGACCCAGCTGCACTTGTCCCCACTACGAGAAGGGCAACCAATGCAAGCATATCCTCTACGTGAGTTGGCGTCTACCCTTGCACGGAAATTTCGCTGACCATCTTATTTCAGGTCATGAAGAAGGTGCTTAATGCCCCATTTGACCTTGTCTACCAGCTCGGGCTCCTCAGCACCGAGCTCCAGACCATCTTCGCTGCTGCTGTGCCTCCCATCTCGGCACCTTCGGGCGGCCAGTCCGATAAGCGAAAGCCCATCGAAGGTGACTGCCCCATCTGCTACTGTGAACTGGAGGCCGATAGCCCCGGGTCCATTGTCTGGTGCAAGGCAGCGTGCGGTCAGAACATTCACCAAGAGTGTTTCCAGATGTGGGCACACACCAAGGGAGCCAGCGGGAATGTCACTTGCCCGATGTGCCGCAGCACCTGGAAGGGCGACGAGGGCGCCGTGGCAAATGTGCGAAAGGACAAGGGCGACATTGAGGAGGGATACATCAATGTGGCTGATCAGCTCGGTATCAGCCGTGTCAGAGGTTTGTGCTGGTCACTCGAAAATGGTCATATATTTCGACTAACTTGGGTGATGCAGATGAATCGAGTTACTCTCGCTGGCACACCTACCATCAGCGGCGCCGAGGCTTTTTCTATTGAGTGTGAACCACATCAGGCGCCACACGGCCAGCTTCTTCCAAACGTTTGGGAGACAGGGACTAATGTCCATCATGGGACTCTCCCTTCATTATGATTCACGACTATCTTGATCAAGCAGCGCAAGGAGTTCATGCGAAGAACCCGGTCTACTTTTGACAGAACTCTGTACCAACAACGTGGACGGGTTACTTTCAGAATGCCATCCGCTCAGGAGGCTTCCAGCCATTGCAGTTCTTCGAAACACGAAGTTGAAGGTTTGGGGTATATTCCATTGACGCCGTCGACTTCTTGCTAATTTTTTTTTGGATCCAGACACGTATCACTTATCTCGAAGCAGACGGCTGGTTTTCTTGTGGGTGCTGCTTCATGGGAAATATGAAGTGTACAGTGGTTCTATGAGATGTGTTGCGAGCTGTCTGGGATTTGCAATGGGAAGAATGTACAATAGGAACCAAGCCAGAAAAATGACTGGCTAGGGTAATACAAATGCGGCCCACTGGGCCAATCTGCGATGAGATCGCTACTTGTCCTGACTGTGAAGCCTCTCGCATTCCTCAGCTAATCTTCCCGCCTATTGATTGGCATGGAGGCTGGAGGGAGGCGCCACGGTTCCAGAAGCCTGACAAGCCACAGCCTCTAGAACCTGACTAAGTCAGATGACCGGGAACCGGCCACCCCGGGAACCGGCCAACCCCGCTTTTCCCTTCAACACCAAGAACTCGATCAAATTGATCACTTACACAACGATATATATATTAATTTGAAGCT
>SSHR01003851.1:0-12628 GCA_006518225.1 Fusarium neocosmosporiellum | reverse complement strand
GCATCGCGTACACGACCGCAGAAACAAAATACACTGCCCCACCCGCCATCCCCGTCCCGCTGCCCCCGCCTTCGCCAGCATCCTTCTACGTCCTCGCATCACCCCCAGCGTCGACGTCAAGGTCGGTGAATAGTTTTTATTTCTTGTGTTGGCTCTTGGCTGCGCCGGCGCGTTTCAGTGCTGGCGTCTTTGTGCCTGCGCGCCTGAGTTTCATGACTCTAATTGTGCGCTGCAACGAGGGTCAAGCATCCGACACACGAGTTTGCGCGTTGGAGCTCTCGTTTTTTCTTCGAGTTGTGTTTGAATAAGAAACCCTCTAACATATTGAACAGACCCCTTCGGACATTTTTCCAGTTTGTCCGCTCCCTTACTCATTCCAAGCTTCGAAACCCATCTTCGCCTCCCGCTTTCCGACCCTCCACCAAAATGTCGGCCCCTCAGGATACCCTCCCCCCCAACAACGGCAGCGATATCATCGATCAGATGGATCAGCTTAGAATGGACGAGCGCCTCGGCCCCGATGGTGAACCCGCTCCTAAGACGGAGGAGGAGTACGCTCAGGCCCAACTCACCCTTCGCGCCATTGTCTCGTCCAAGGAAGCTGGTGTCATTATTGGCAAGGGTGGCAAGAATGTCGCCGATCTCAGAGATGAGACCGGTGTCAAGGCCGGTGTCAGCAAGGTCGTTCAGGGCGTTCACGACCGTGTCCTGACCATCACCGGTGGATGCGACGCCATCTCTCGGGCCTATGCCATCGTCGCCCGGGCTCTTCTCGAGGGTGCCCCCGCCATGGGCATGGGAGGCATTGTTCAGAGCAACGGCACTCATCGTATGTTGGAATTTTCCCTGCTACATTGCACAGTTTCGCTCCGACATCCACTAACATCGCTCTTATAGCCATCAAGCTTCTCATCTCCCACAACCAGATGGGTACCATCATTGGAAGGCAAGGTCTCAAGATCAAGCACATCCAGGACGCCTCAGGTGTCCGCATGGTCGCCCAGAAGGAGATGCTTCCCCAGTCCACCGAGCGGATAGTTGAGGTCCAAGGAACTCCCGAGGGCATCCAGCGTGCCGTGTGGGAAATCTGCAAGTGTCTAGTTGATGACTGGCAGCGAGGCACCGGAACCGTCCTCTACAACCCTGTTGTTCGCACTCAACCTTCCAGCAGCACAAGCGTTGGCAGTGGAGTGGGATACAGCCAGGGCTCAGGCAGGGGCGAGTACGGTAGTCCTCGCGTCATGCGAACAGGTAATGGCGCCGACTTTAGCAACGGCAGCTCAAGGCCGTATAATCGCCGCTCTGATTCTGACGCAGCCATTCGAGGCCCGCCCACCCACGACGAGAACGGTGAAGAGATCCAGACGCAGAACATCAGCATCCCTGCGGACATGGTTGGCTGCATCATTGGACGTGCCGGCAGCAAGATCAGTGAGATCCGCAAGACATCGGGTGCTCGCATCTCCATCGCCAAGGCAAGTCATATTCCTTGACTAAGCTAGTCACAACATAGCTAACCCAGATACTTGTATAGGCGCCTCATGATGAGACGGGCGAGCGCATGTTCACCATCATGGGCACTGCCAAGGCCAACGAGTCGGCGCTGTTCCTCCTGTACGAGAACCTCGAGGCAGAGAAGATGCGCCGCAGCCAGCTCCAGGAGCCCGAGTAGACAACTCGTGGCGTTTGAAATTCTCATTGAGTTTTGCTTTGCGTGTTCCGTGCGACTTGCTGAGGTCAGTTCTGGCAAGACGACCGGGGACACTTCCAGATCTGACTTGCCGCGAGGCTTGTGTATTCTTTGGGGACGATATCAGACGACATAACCATGAACGGCCGACTCCTCTCCACGACTCCCCCCCTCCGCCGAAAAAGAAAACCCCCCATCTCCAACCCCGTTTCCTTTTCCTAATTGGTCTCATTCTCATTATTATTGCAAAATCAGGCGTGTCGCGACTGGTTGAGATGGATTCCGTCCTCCTGGTCACCCGGTCGCCTCCTTAACCTACCAACCCTCTTTGTGGCGCGATGTACCGATATGCATCTCATGTGGCATACCGTCTGTATAAGTTTCTCTCAACCGGATGCTCGGGACGACTGCTTTTCTCCTCGGAGTTATGGTTTCATGGCCCCGGACGGGCATGACACAGTGCTTCTAACGACTGGCGAAGCATGTCGGGCTTGGACCCGATATGGACATGGCTATGGCTATGGCTTGACGACACAAACAAAAAATCACAACACCTCAAAGATTCGGTAATGATTGGGACAGCGCAAACTCCTGGGGCCGAGAAGGGCACATCACGGCCTCTATTTTCCCTTCCCTTTCCTCACCTCAATCTCTCTACCTTACTCAAATCTTGGTGTCACCTTCCCCTCCATTTCACCTCGCACAACTGTTTCTCTCTCTTACACGCTCGGATCCCGACATTGTCACGCGACCTGCGCCTCCCGACTTATCGCTCACATAATCCCGAATCCCGCACGCATCGCTATTACATACCCCCCATCACAATATTCCATCCATCCACACTGGCTCACTTGATTGTGTATTTTGGTTCCTCGCGAACTCGCACCCGCATGATGCCTCTCGTCTCTCCACCTTACACGTCGGGATCTGGGAAAAGCATCATTAGCTGGGGGCAGATATAGGTCAGGTTGAAGAGCCACGAAATAAAAATTAAATTTATGAGCAAGATGTTGATTGTGCCAGAGTGATTTGAAGTGTCTGTCTATCTGCCGCGGCTGAGTCTAGGCCATGTCTGTCGATGTGATGCATGGATACGAGGCTGAGGTAACGCCACAAGGACCCTTGTGGCGTTAGGGTGGGGCGCTCAGCCTGCAACCTCTAGGTTGTGTCTCATGCTTTCAATTGAAGCCAACTGTCAAGTTTCATCATGGCAACTACATGACCTCCCCAACACTTTTCTCCACTCCCTTTCACTCACTCGATTCTTTTTGTCTCTCTTTAAATTCAATTGCCATTTTCTTCTTCGCCTCATCGACCTTTGTGTGACTATATTTGCTTTCGCGACACTCCGCTCCGAATCGCATCCCCACCCACTACAAAGCGACGAACAGGATGGCGCGCTCAAAGCAGCCAGCCGTGAAGCGCGAGTCTTCGTCCGAGTTCTTCAACAAGACGACCGCCGCCTGGGAAGATACGAATGGCGCGCACAAGGGCTCCAATGGACACGCCGTCAAGAAGGCGGCTGATGTTGGGCCGCT
This sequence comes from Fusarium neocosmosporiellum, assembly GCA_006518225.1. Classification (NCBI taxonomy): domain Eukaryota; kingdom Fungi; phylum Ascomycota; class Sordariomycetes; order Hypocreales; family Nectriaceae; genus Fusarium; species Fusarium neocosmosporiellum. The sequence goes on along the minus strand of SSHR01003851.1, from coordinate 9,400 downwards.
CAAGCAGGATGCGGGACTCTTCCAGCTTGTCGTGGCGGTTGCGGGCATCTATGCATCCTTGTAAGTCATGGCCAGCGAACATCATGACGACTGATCAAAGAGACTAACCCTCCAAGCCTAACATGGGCTTACCTCCAAGAGAAGCTCACGACGACGCCCTACGGCCCGGCCGATGCCCCCGAGGTCTGGCACTTCCCCGTCTTTCTCAACACCATCCAGTCTGTCTTCGCCGCCATCGTGGGCGCCGTCTACCTCTACGCCTCGACACCGCGCAACAGCCCAGTCCCCCCCGTGATTCCATCGCGCCGCATTCTAGCTCCCCTCGCCCTCGTCGCCTTTACGAGCAGCCTTGCCAGCCCCTTTGGATACGCCTCCCTTGCGCACCTCGACTACATCACCTTCCTCCTCGCCAAGAGCTGCAAGCTGCTCCCTGTCATGTTCCTGCACATCACCGTCTTCCGCCGGCGGTATCCTCTGTACAAGTACCTCGTTGTCGCGACCGTGACACTCGGCGTTGCAGTTTTTACTCTGCACTCGGGCAAGAAGAGCAAAAAGGCGTCGGCGGTGCGGCCCGACGACGCGAGCACCGCCTGGGGTCTCCTCCTGCTGGGCATCAACCTGCTGTTTGACGGCTTGACCAACAGCACCCAGGACCACATCTTCCAGACCTTCCGCCCCTACTCGGGCCCCCAGATGATGTGCGCCAACAACCTCATGAGCTCCCTCGTCACCGGCGCATACCTCATCGGCAGCCCGTGGCTCGTCGCCACCGGCATCGGTGAGTGGCTCGGCATGGACGTTGCCGGCAGCGCGGGCGAGCTCAAGGCCGCTCTCGAATTTATGGCCCGGTACCCGGCCGTGTGGAGGGATGTCCTCGGCTTCGCGGCGTGCGGCGCCGTTGGCCAGGTGTTTATCTGTACGTTTTCTTGTCCACGACCATGGCAAGCCCCAGCTAACTATTGCCATTCTAGTCTATACCCTCTCTACCTTTTCATCTGTCCTCCTCGTCACCGTTACCGTCACCCGCAAGATGTTCACCATGATCCTGTCTGTTCTCGCCTTTGGCCATCGCCTGACACAGATGCAGTGGCTTGGCGTCGCCCTCGTCTTTGGTGGCATTGGCGTTGAGGCCAGCATCGCGCGGCAAGAGAAGATGGCCAAGGAGGCTGCCAAGAAGGCGCAGCAGAACGGAAAGAAGAAGGATCTCTAATTGTTGTGTGTTTCTGTCATGTTTTTGAAAGGGGAGAAGAGACGTTTACAACGTAGAATTAGATCAGGCGTTGGATCTGTGCATTACATTGTTCATTTACTACTACAAAGGCGCTAGAGGGTTGTAAGAGTTGTGAGAAGCTCATAGGAGCTGGCTTTGGAGTTAAAAGATATACATAGACCTAAACATGGGAACTTTTAGGAACAAGCCTGGCATTCATCCTCAGGGTCCAGCCAGAACAATAGTTCTGCCTATAAACTATGCTTGCCATTGTCCTTGTCGAGTGAAATATATACAATGGTGATATTACGTTAAATGGGATGCTAAAAATTAGATAAAATCAGGGAAGAGTTCAACAGCGGAAACATGGTCACAGAATACGCAACTTAATCATTGGAGAATCTTTTGTGATTTCACTAGTTATGTGATTTCTCGAATCACCTGCTTCAACTAGATATCCTTCAATTCCAAAAACTCCCTCCCTGCTATAACCCAAGATAGCAGAGCCCGTCTTCCCCATCGTCATGTTTCCATCCCCCCTCCCTAGCTGGGTATTTGAGCCCTCCATGGGTCAAAGGGAGGGTTTCCTGAGCCATACGCCACTCCGTTTTTGTTGTCCAAGCTCAACAAAGCAAAACCAAAAAATGACAAAGAAACGAGTTTTTAAAAAAGGAAACAAATGTGACAAACGACACCCAAGTCTTTGTCTATATTACACTAACGTCTTCCTTATGATTCAGAAAGACAATGTCGACACCGAGGTGGAACCGTCCGACGCCTTGCGCTGTGCTTTGCTGAAAAACGAAAGTAGTGGGTTGCAGAAGGTAGCGATTGTTTGATTGATTGACTGGTTGATTGGTCGATCGATGAGAGCGGTGACAAAGAAGATTGCTTGTTTAATATTTGCGTGTCGTCGTGCGTCCGGTCCAACAATGACCGGCCGTGGTTGCAGAGAGCAGCGCACCCCTGCCTGCAAAAACGCCTGAAAATGCCGTGATTGTGTCGTCGAATAGTGAGGGTGAGAGATATGGCGAATACAACAGATATAAGCGAAAGTAAGCGGACTGTGGATTCCCCTTCAGGGGCCCTTGTTAACTCCGGGTCGGACGTCCGTTCTTCCAACACAGGTTGCGGTCTAGTAAGCCGAGTCCATATTGACTGGGCTCGATCATAGCAGATCGTCAATTGACCGGATAATAGGTGCCTCGCCTCTTGTTGGGGGGCTTCGGGGGTCTACTACCACTGCAGGGCTGCCGAACGTCGAGAATGGGTCACGAGGGAACATTCCCGCTCGAGGGGAAAAGAGACTCTGACTGGGGGTTGGTGGGCACTCGACAAACCGCATGCCAGCAACTTCGCCAACCTCATGGAGTGGGTTGTTGGTCATCGTCTCGACCCGTGGGGATAGAAGAGCCTCGTCGTCAGGGTACGACCCTGGCAGGGTGATTGTCCTTGTGACAGGAGCATCGTCATATTTGATGCTCTCTGACTTGATCGAAGGCGCTGAGTTGAACCTGGGGAACGACATGCTCTGGAAGCCGAAACTAGACTGAGACGGGAATCCCGGAGTGGGTGGTGGCATCATATCAGAGCCCAGGCTAGATGCCGGGGCCAAAGCCAGAGTAGGCGGCGGGGCCAGGGTTGGTGGAGATCTGCCGTGTCCTGACTTGGGCCGCTGGGGAAGACCTCCAAGCTTGAAGGGGGCCAACTCATCCGAAGTCTTCTGCTCAACCTCTTCCATCCACGTGCAGGTAGGTGGTGCAGAAGCTGGGCCTGGTGAAACGGCAAGTAGACCGGGGGTCGAGTTCCCTCGGAGCCGATTCGGGCTCGAGCTGAACTGGGATTCCTTTACTTCCTCGGCATGCGTAGGCAGAGGCGCTGTCTGGGGTGTTTTGGGGTTAATATCAATAGCATCGGCTGACAGAGTTAGTCGGTGCTTTGTAGGGGTGCGGCCGGTACGAGGGCGATGAGCGGCTGGTCCAGATCGCTTTCCAGAGACCTCCTTCTGAAAATCTTGCAGCGAGTACATGAGCTTCATGTTAGGGCTGATCCATTGGCTCTTGCTCTGGGCCGCATAGTAGGCATCGTTGACGGTGAGTTCGGGCCTCTGGTAGAGACCGTAGGCAATAATAAGACTGGCTGATCGGCTAGCGCCCTGCTGGCAGTGAACAAGAACCTTCAAGCCAGCTCTGGTACGATCCTCAATAGTCTCACACAGCTTCATCAGATCCGGGGCAATGTCGGTGTTGTGATCCCAGGGGATATGAATGTATTCGGGCTCCTTGAAGTGGGTTGCCTTGGGCGTTGTGGGCGTCTCAGCGGATTCCTCTTCCGGGGGATACTCGAAAGCAGTAGCGAAGCTGGCTGTCGAAATGGCAGTATCGGGAACGGGGCTTTCGCCGTCAGGAGTCGAGTAACGGAAATGCTCAAAAGTCGATCGGGAGTCCCGAAGAGACTTGCGAAGTTCGAAGGGGTTTCGGACTTCTCGAGCGCAGTTAATTACTACATCAAACCGTGCAGCCTCATCTGCAGTAGGCTCAGAATAGAGGTAGACGTTGTCGCTATAAATGGCAATCGGTCCGTCGGGATATCCTGGAGTCTTCATGTCCTCGTTGTTTTCGTTGTCGCGGTAGGGATCATCGTCTCGGTTGGCCAATTGGGTTCGAATTGGCGAATCCTCTTCCGTGATTGCAGAAGAGAACGACGGCTTCATGCTGGATTTTGTAGGCCGAAGAACCTCGGACAGGCCAGATTCGTTCCGCTCAAGAACCTTGGGAAAAGTCATGCCACCAGATGGTCCAAAGGTGGACGACTTGAGGCCCGAGGACATGTGAGGTGAGGAGCACGAGTGCTTGAGAGCGCGGCGCTGCAGCATAGGCATACCTGGCGAGGGGGGAACCTCGAGCGTTGTCCTGCTGATCAAGTCGGAGGTGTTGGTCTTGAGGCTCAATTGGCTCGGCTTCCGCCTCATCGCAGGGATCATGGGCTTGATGAATGATGGTGAAGAAGGTTCCGAAACCAGAGAAATGGTCGTCGTCGCAGTTGAGCTGGCAAAGGGGGGCTGGATCGAGAGACCCTTCATGTTGCGCCCCCGGCGCGGCGATGGCGAAGTCATGGGTCGCTGTAACCGCGGGGGCTCGCTGAGCAGGGTGGTGGGATTGCCCGCAGGAAGAGCGCCGAAGCTCGTAGCAGGGAAGCTGTTGAGGGGGATGAGGTTTGTCGGAGAATCGGGGGACGAGGATGGAGACGGGTCTGAGAGAGGCGAAGAGTCGGTTGTGGACAGCGTTGTTGTGGGGGAAGAGTCGGCCGACTCTGAAGTTTGAGTTGAGGTGCTGTCATGGTGCTTGTGGGTTGGATCCGCGGGGATCATACTCGGCCGGAGGCCGTGCTGGGTAGCACTCATCATGCCAGGTCGCTTGGGTTCCAGATCGACAAACTTGGGGTCAACGAGCGTGACAGTGTCACGGTCGGCCATGGTCTCGGCATCCAGATCGAACACTGTCATGAAAGGCGGTATTTGGTCCTCGTAGGCTCTCCGGTCTGTTACGGACGGCATGGTCTTGCTTCCGCGTTGCGGTCTGAAAAGTATATATGTCGTGTGCGTGGTGAATCGATGTGGGCGTTAAAGAGCCAAGTGTGCTCTCGTCGCTAGCAAAGGCGTTTGGTTGGAATTCCTCGGGGCGTTTAGGATAACCACGCTATTTTCCACCTGGGACAGCGTCGTTGATATTATGAAGTTATGTGCGCAATTTTTCAAAAGCAGCAGAAAGAAAGATTGTTCCGGGCAAATAAATGAGTGGTGTCGCGGCCAAGGTGCTATCGAGAGCAAACGGTCGTTCGATGGATAGCGCAGCTGATCCTGTCACTGAGGGCGCGAGTGGTGGGCAGTGCTCGGTTCGAGAGCCAGAATCCTTTTGGGGTCTTGGCGGGAAAAAGAGAGGAAAATGAGCCTTGCGATAAGCGGAGGAAAAGGTGCTCCGGGAGCGGGAAAAAAAAAAAGACGACGGATTGAGGCGGTAGAAACTGGCGAAGGAGTAACTATCGTCGGACCTGGGGTGTAGCAGGGAGAATAAGGAACGAGCCCAGAGAAGAAGTGAGACAAAGAATCGGCGTCTCGGCGAAGAGCATGCGAAGGATAGCGGGCTGCAGGGCTGGAAGTGGCGCTGTTACAATGGCAAGATCATTATTCCCTTTGCCAGGGAGACCGAGTCGTCGTCGAGGGAGTATACAAGGCGGCTGGGGAGGGGAAAGGGAAGCGAAGGGAGAAGGAGAACAAGATTGAACGAAGATCAAAGTGAGGAGAGAAGTAAGTGAAGAGACGGGGAGTGAGGGATGAGAGGAGGAGCGGCGAGTAAGATGGATGGATTGGATGGAGAGGAGTGTGAGAAGAAAGCGAGCGCAGCGCAGCGCGTCTGGGATTGGATTGGATTGAGTTTGGCTGCCAACAGAACTGGACGCTGGCCCCGGGGGGGTAGATGCAACTTGGCTGTGCAAGTTCAGGTTTTTGGCGACTTGGAGGCGGGCACTGTAAGTACCCTGCCTGCCCGGGCACTGGGCCGCACACTGGGCAGCGCAAGGCACACGAGTGGAGGCACAGGTCCTTTACAGGCCTGGGAGTCAGCCGGTGGAGGCGCTGTAAGAGGGCGACCGAGCGCTGCCGACAGAGCAACGGCGGCACCTAAAACATCACATCCCAGGGCCAGGCCGGACCACCGAGGCTCAGGCTTGCCTAGTTGCGCCCCCTTCGGCGGCAGCGAGACGAAACCAGCGCCTGTCTGATGCTTCTGATGTTTCTGTCGCTACCTACGGTCATGGATATCTGCAACAGGCGCGAGGCTGGATGCATCAATGGCGGTTATGCCAGAGATCAGAACCAAGCAGGAGACGTGAGACGACTGGGGGGCGGGTATTCTGGTGACGGAGGAACCGTGGATCGGTTACCAGCAAGCCGAAACCAGGCAGGGTTCCAACTTTGGGGCAGGCGGTGTCCAATAGCAGGCTACGCGTAGAATAAAAAAGACCCTAGAACATCCAGACAAGGGCATGTTCAGCGACCAACAGAGCACCCATCGCATCGAGAACAGAGCAGACAGACAGAGGAATCCCATCATCTCAGAGGATGACCCGATGGGGCAAGCAGCGAGGAGGGCGCTACGAGAGGCCACTCATAGCCCCTGTCTCCCGTTCCGGGTTAGCCCCGGCCATGGTCTCTGGGCGCCGCCGCTTCGTGACTGGAGGGGGCACGCAAGCACGAAACACGTCCGGGGGGCTAAATATAGAGTGGACGTCTCCCCTCGCGCATCACCAGCACCAGCGCTCTGCAGCGGGTCGTGGTAGGCGTCTACGACGAGCCAATCACGGTCCGCAGACCAAATTTGGGACTTGGGAGTTGGTTGCAAGGGGGGAAGGCCAGGGGCGGGGGTGCAAGGTCGAGGGTTTAAATTTAAACCGCCAGTGGGCCACGGGTACCTCCTTGTCTGCAGCAACCATTGTGCACTGTGCGATCCAATGGATCCATCCAGAGCAATTCATCCATCCTGTGACAATGGATAATTCAATAGAACCGGTGCGGATAATGGGGGTAATTAGTCCTGTTAGGCTATCTGAGATCTCGACGGGACTAAGAAACAACAGCATAGCACAAGACAACACCAGCCATTCAGGAGCTCGAGACAAGACCAAAGTTGCAATGCAAGATTCCAGCTCCTGACACTTTCTTGGCTATCCAACCTCCCCATCTCCATCCTTAACAACAGATGGTCCCATAACTACGGAACACAGCAGAGAACGATATGGTTCACTCTCAATTATCGTCTCGATTCGCGCCGCGCGGTGCGCCACTCCGTAAAGCCATGTCCACATAGCCAAGAAAAAAAAAGCCTGGCTCCGGAGAGGCCAGAGGTCCGTTGTGCTACCCCGGCCCGCCGTCGCCCTGTAACCCCGTCTCATCCAAATGTTCGGTGATTCGGGCGTCTGGCGTCACAGTCACAGGTGGGCAAGGGGGGCCCGCGCTCGCTCTGGGTGAGGTGAGACTTGTCGCCGTCGCTCGCTCGCGCGGTAGTGGTCAAGGTTCATGGTCAGGGTCAGGGTCAGGGTCAGAGACACAGAAAAGAGGCTCGTCCTCTCCTCCACCCCGCCGCCAACTATTACATTGGATGAATGCTATAGATTACTGCCCTGATCGAAACCCGCTGAGATTGGAACCCCAGCATGTGGCCGCTCGGGTGCACTGGCTCCCAAGTGGCCACTGAGTCGCTGGCCGGGCAGCGAGCAGGTGTCATTCAATATGATCGAAACACAGACACCCGCGGCTCGCGTGGCTTTTGTTTGGGGGGACCAGGCCAGGTGCAGGTGCCGGTGCCGACCAGAGGAGGAGCTGTTCTGCTGGTCAGATGGTGTTGCTTGGTTGGCTGTAGCTTGTCTGTCTTCTGTCAGAGGCCTCGTGGCTGGGTCGTTTTAGTTGCGCCACCTCGCGGCGTCTATCGTCTAAAAGCGGCTGTGGCAAGGCTTTCTCGCTGGATGCTAGTCATGTTTGGATAAATCAAGGCGCCTGGAGAAGCTCGTAGACTCAAGGGAAAGGGTGAGGCCAGGGACAGCGTCTAGTTTCTCGTCTTGGAGAGGCAGCAGGCAACTAACAATACGCGCCCCAGCCTCTATACGAAGACTGCCTACCTACGGAGTACTTGCTCCATCTTCTCTTCGTACGACAGCAGACGACTCCGTAGTCTAGGTCAGGCGGAGGAGTCCAGCAGCAAGTCTTCAAACAGAGATTGGCTAATCTTGATCTCTCGGGGATATCCTTCAACCACTGAGGGCTTTGGACATGGCCAACACCAAAGCCGACCGGCACTTTTTCTCCATTCGCCTCGTCTCGTCCGTCCCGTGCCTTGAGCTCGAGGCAGCCAAGCCACAGACAAGAGTGTGGCTCAGTCGAAAACCCCCTGTCTGAAAGGGGGGAAATCCTAGTTTCAGCTTCTCTGGATCGCTCACTAACACACTCCGTCTTCCCCATACCAGCTGAGTCCCATGATGGATCCCATACTACGCAAGCAGCAGAACAAGGCAGGAGATGATGCTACAGTCGACACAGTAAGATTGGCCTCTCGACGATCGATGCACGTCAAATTGCTCGTGGCTCAGGGCCAGGGGCGATGTTCGCAACAAACCCACTTGGATCTCGAATAGCGACGCCTTTTTTTAGCTGAGGCGGTCGTATTCCCGCAGGGCGGGTTTCGAGACGGGACCTACTCAGACACAGTGACTACCACAGTCATCTCCATCGACCCCTGCAGGGTTCATCTGCCTCTGCTTACGACCTCCTGCCATTGCCGGAAGGCCAAGTCTGCTGCAGGCCTGTCAGAGGCAGCAGAGTCACGACGGTTTCCTCTAGTCAGATGAGCCACCTGAAAGTTGCAGCTGTTTCTCCAGCACTGTGCTGTGTATCCTCAGGGACCCCTGGGCGCGCCACTGTCTAGCCCGAGATTGAAGCTGGGCTAGCCCGCCGATGGACGCGTTTGGGGGCGGGTCTGAATCTGAAACGAGAACTCACCCATTTCATTCATTGCAGGGTCGCTTCGCCCTCTTCCTACGCGCAACCGTCTTCATCATCCTCCTTGAAAACTTCTCCTGTCTCCTGCTTGACTCCTGTGATAGATGGACGGATGGATTGTGATGCAAAACGCTTGGGCGTGTCGACCGCGCCGGCGCTTGTTTCGAACAGACCGCTTTCTTGCCGCCAATGTCACTGCAAGGAATATCGCAACTGGATTCCTTTGAGCTCCTTGCTCGGTTTGAACTCGGCCGAGTCGGATTGGAATTCGCCTTTGTTTTGAGGGGGCCACAGTTTTGTCCTCCCGAAAATCTTCTGCGTCACGCGTTGCCGATCAGGGTCTTGCCACCGGAGCTTTTGGTTAGGTAGAGGTGGCAACACGACGAGGTCCGCATGATCTCATAGCCTGATGAATCATTGAACGGGCTTGACATTTGTGCTTTCCCTATCTCTTAGACTGCGCGAAGGCATCCATCGGGTACCAGACAGGGATCTAAGCCAGTCATGGCCAGGCGCTGATTTCTCCCGCTACAAATGTAATAGGATGAGATCAGGATGACACCAAAGTATTGGCAGAAACTGATAGTGCTCTAGCAGTGGGGCCAGTGACCGGTTGGATGCCTTCGCGCAGTCTAAGAGAT
>SSHR01003814.1:0-11421 GCA_006518225.1 Fusarium neocosmosporiellum | reverse complement strand
CGCTCCCACCACGGTCGCCTTTCTCTCTCTCCGTTTAACCCTCTGGCTCTCGCTCGGCCTGGCTTCAATTAGTTGGGGTGATGCGTGTGTGTGTGTGTGTGTGTGTGTGTGTGTGTGTGTGTGTGTGTGTGTGTGCGTGCAAGGATGGGATGGACACCCTGCCTTGGTACCCTTAAAACCGACATTGCTCGCGCTGGAGCTACGGGGCCTTTACGGGGAGCTAGGTACGGGGCTGACTGGGGTTGATCAGGACTGATCCATGAACAGCCGGGAGCCTCCAGCGCGCAACAGGCCAGCCCCGGGCAAAACTGGGTAAGGGCAATCAAGGGCGACGAGCGAGCGAGCGAGCGGGCGGACATTGAACACCTTCCAGGCTGGCCGCCCAGAAAAGGTACAGTACGGTATAGACAGGGCTACAGGTACCCACGGCTGGCTCGAAATGGGGCTGGCGCTAGTGGACGCCAGGTCGAAGGATGGAAAAAACAGAAGTGCACGCCAGCCAGACGGTCGAGAGCCTTTTCGAGATGGCGAGGGCTGGGTGCGCCAACAGCCTGCTGCGGGCGGGCTCGCCCAAGTACCGCTACCTTGGAGATGGGGGCAGGCCAGCCAATCGATGGGTCGGCCGAGTCTCGTGGACCTGCGGATTGTGGAGTTGAAGGCTCGAACAAGCAGGGGTTCGTTGTGAGGATTTGAAGGTCTTGGAACCCGTTTTGGCCATGGCGCATGTTGAATGGTGAATGCAACCCCCAAGAACTGAAATAACCCCCCCCTGTGTCGTGCTCATGCTCATGCTTGGACAGGGAGCCGGCGCACCAGCAGCGGCAGCCGGGCCACCCTCCTCCAGGTGGGAAACGGTACTTTTCTCAGGTACTAGACCAGGTCAGTCATTCGTTGGCTTCCATGCCTTCGCTAGAGAGCGGCGTCAACAGGCAGGACAAGGTTTGAAGATCCCACCCCTTGTTGGTGGTGACAGGGCCAGGAGAGGAGGGGGCAACGTCGAATTTCCGATACGATCCAAGACAATGGGCAAGAGCCGACAATCCATCCCCCTCCCATCTCGTCCTTGGTCGCCGCTGTCCTCGAGCACGAGACATGATCGCGCGTGGTCGGTAATGGACGCCCCTGCCGCTGTCGGTTCGCCGACGGCTGCCATGGTGTCCCGTCAAAATCAAACAGGCGGCCCCCCAGCTGGTGCATAACCTGGAAGGCTTCGTCAACAGGCGTCCAATCACGTACCGCGCCCTCCTTAGTCAGGTCAGCCCGCAACAAACGCCAACCCACTCTTCCTTCGAGGCTCGGGTGGATGCATTCGCCTTTCCTCCCAAAATCTGAGACGGATGCAGATCGGCTGCGACAGGGGTTAAGCAGCCCACGTCTGAAAGTACCGGTACTTCGACATGTGTCAGGTTCCGTCCCCCGCCCATCCCTTACCCCCTGTTGTGTTCACTCCAATTCAAGGTGCAATGTCACGATGGCTGAGGAAACGCGGTCTGGCTCAGGTTTGTTTAAGCTTGTGTCGTCATGACGAGAGTCGGGCAACATCAAGAAATCCGGAGGGGTCACCAGATACAGATACCCGGCTGAAGAGTTTCCCGCCCGGGCCATTTTCTTGCGGTAGACTCTTCAAGGTCCGGGGAGGCGAGATTCAAGAACTGGACCATCAATCGAGGCCCACCAAAACACTGCCCCGGCATGCCTGGATGCTCCCACAGCTCCGGACGGACAGGTGCCACCGCGAACAAGGATGCCACACCCAATGTCGTCCGCACATCTGAGCCATCCATCTCTGCGTGACATGACATGCACAACTCACTGCGTCTCGGGCACAAGACCAGGCTAGGCACGCCGGTAACCGCCAGGCAGAGATGATGAGTGCGGTCGGCAGCATTGTTGCCCATGAGATGGTAATGCTTGTCGAGCCAAGGTCGCCAGCGTCATCTCAATCAATACGGCTGCCAGCTGATGATGATTCACGGCCGGTGCAACAGTCCCAAGCCCCTCGCAACATGATTCTTGTGCAACCCGGTTCTGCCCCGTTTCGGCTCTCCGAGCTACCTGCGCAAGAAAACGGTTGTCACACCGTGACAGTAACGGCAGCGATAAATATCGACCGTCGCAACGCGCTGACAGCCCTGTCTCGCTCTTCTCGTCATTACGTGGCAACACTCTAGTTCGGTCAAAGGGGCCGCCAAGGAGCCCACCGTGGAACTGGGGACCATCGGGGCGCCCTGGTCCGGCCTTGGGCCACCATGCCTAGCGCTCTTCATAGGGACGAAATCTGGCATCATGACTTGAAGCGTCCTCGAGATGACAATGCGACGAGAAAGCGAGTCGAGTATGCCATTCTCGAGACGATAGGACATTGAGCGGGCCGTAACCGTGATCTCGCTCTTGCAAGCTGACAGCGTGATGCTGCAGGATTCCCTCCCAACCTACCCATGACAAACCTCCGAGCGTCGGGTACCCGCACCTTTTGACTTCGACAGGGACCCGTCATTTGTCGAGTGTGTCAATGCACGGACTCTTGATGATTTCAGCGGTTGGAAACAATGCAGCAGAGCAAACTGTTCACCACGAGCCGATTGATGGTGATGGCGCTCGTCGGTATCCGTCCACATGAAGATGCCGTTTGCTTCCCGTCAAGATTCTGTTGGATCCTGGGAAGCCTATCATGATCACTGCAATCTTGAACAACTCGGAGATTGTTTGTCACGTGACATTGAATGTCGCAAGCCTCCCGTCACATTCCCGAGGTTCTCGTTGTGCATCTCCCGCCGGTACTTGGACCTCCACCGACGCAAAATGACCTGAGCCCATGGCGCCTCACAAATCTCCGGCGCCCTCACCTCAGGCACCAATCTTTCTTTGACATTCTGGGGACTCACGGCATGGCTCCCCACTGCTGTGCTTGGTCAAGACAAACCTCTATCTGGCCACATGCGTCTTTTTCATCTTTTTCATCTTTTCAGCAACGTAACACCAGGTCGAGGATGTGGCTTGCTTGCTGTGCCCTGCACGACATTCCAGAGTCGCTGGCCCCACTCGCTCCATGTTCTCTGAGGCAGGGGAACAGTTGTTCGACAGTTTCAACACCCTCGACCAATCAGCGCTCAAATTCGAGACGGGTCTTGTTGACAAAGTGCCTCCGTCATCCCGCTGCCGAGGCCGCCGAATCTTCACCGACTTCGGTATCTGGGTCTCCCCATCCAAATTTGAGAACAGCCCACCAGATGTGATATCAAGGGCTATACGCGGGACATAGCTGACAGGCTGCTGCGGGTGCGCATCTACCGGTGGCTGCCTTGCCGCAGTCGCCGTGATAAGGGCTCCGGAAGGATTCCATATCGAGGACGCGATTGCCTCAATCAACAGGCTTAGTGTCAATGCCTGGCCCGGTCTGAAGATCGTCAAGCTGAAACATCCGAAGCTTTCGATGCAATCTCTTGATCCCAACTTTAAGCGTAGCTCTATCGCTGAATGCGGGCGCTTGCGGAGCTAAGCGTTAGAAGCTTGTTCCCTACCTACGGGCATTACTTTCTTTGCTGACTGTTGTGCGACAGGCAATTCTTTAGCCCTACCAGTCAAGACCAACACTCAGGATGTGATGACTTGACATGTTCTCCCTTGCAGTTTACCGAGCTGCGCAGTGTTGTGATTCCACGTGTCGCCCCTCCTGTTGTCTTCTGTATCTCCGTTGTCTAGGTTGCGATCTCGAACTCCCATCACCGTGCAGAAAGTCTTGTTTCACATCATCGTGAGCCTTGTTGCACGAATGTCTTGAAGACAGCTCTGGTCTCCACATCAAGAGTCCTCGAATAGTCCAGAAGCGCGACAGCCAAGATGGTCAGGTTGTGAGAGGGGACCCTTTAATTGCGTTCGTATGTGGGACCAGAGAGGAAAGTGAGCTGCGGTTCTCGGGCTTGTTGATCAATGCGAGAGGGCGGCCTCTTTGAAGTGCGAGATTACAGACTTGGTCAAGTGATGAAACGAAGGAACAGGGGTTAGGTCGATAGGTGGATGGTGTTTCTGCCTGAGGCCACATGACGCCAAACAATCTGCGCCACAAGAGTCGAGGCTTAGCCTTGTTGTGTGAGGCTGCGCATAGAGGACAGACAGACAACCTTACCCAGAAACCCGGTGATTCAAAGGGGGAAAGAAAGAGAGGGCAACCACTCATCAAGCGCCGACTTCAACTACGAGGCTTGTAGAAGCAAGACAACGCCCACGACACAAGCCTTCCTTGGCTTTACGCATCGGCCGATCGGCCCCTGGAATACAGCGACATCACCAGAGCCCAGCGCGTTTCTTGGCTGGGTTGAACATCATCCGGCTTCGATACCACCTCCCTACCAGAACCGTCTTAGACTTCGCACCCAGATACCTCGACCGCGATGCCGCCCCGAATAAACATCCCGCCGGTAACGCGCATCTTCCTCATCGCGCTGCTCGGCCAGTCCCTCCTCAGCGCCGCGATCCGCTACCGACAATGGACCGCCCACGCCGACATCGTCATCCCCTACCTGACGCTGGTGCCGCAGCTGTCCATCATCTACCCGTGGACCTTTATTACTTCGACGTTTGTTGAGAGTAACGTTTTCACACTCGGTATCGCTGGTGTCACGCTGTATCATGGAGGACGCTATCTGGAGAGAGCCTGGTCTTCGGCCGAGCTGGCCAAGTTCCTGGCCCTCGTGTCCTTGATCCCTAACTTCCTGACACTCTGCGTCATGGTTCTCTTCTTTACCCTGACGCGCAATGAGAGCTGGACGTATGTGTGCTCCAATGCTAGTAACCCGATGCGAGATTTAGCTAACGAGATATTCCAGTCTAACCGTCATTGCCGGAACGATCCCTGTTCAGATCTCCTTCCTCGTCGCCTTCAGCCAGCTCGTGCCGGCTCATACGGTGACTCTTTTCCGCGGCATCCTATCCCTCCGAGTGCCCCGATTTCCGCTGGTCTACATCGGCATCGTCTTTCTTCTGTCTCTTACTCCTATTCTCACGAGGGCCGCCCTGTGGCTCGCCATCTTTGGTTTCCTTACCAGCTGGACCTACCTGCGATTCTACAAGACCGTCTTCCCCGACCTTGAGTCGTCCCAACCTGCCTCCCAGCGCGGTGATGCGAGCGAGACGTTTGCGTTTGCCGAGTTCTTCCCCGGTCCCGTCAAGCCCTTTGTGGCCACAGTCGCCGACCAGATCTTCCTGGTGCTGGTGGCCATGCGGGTGTGCACTCCCTTCTCCCAGGGCGATGCCTCCCGAAATGACAACCGGATTCACCGTAATGCCCCCGGAGGTGCCCGCGCCGAGGCTGAGAGGAGGAGGGCCATCGCCCTCCGAGCTCTGGACCAGAGGCTTCACGCCGCCACGGCCAACCAGGCGGCGACGCGGCCGTCTTCCCAGCCTCCCAACCGGCCCTCGGGTCCAACTGTGCAGAGCCAGCCTCAGCCGGCGACTCAGACAGCCATGACTTCGTCTCCGGGCCCGATGCTAGGCGAGACCAAGTTCGAGCCTGATCACGACGACTCCAAGAGCTGAGGGTTTGGCATGCATGGGTAGCATACAGCAGCCTCGTGTGGTGTGTCGTGTACGATGTACGATTCTTTCTTGGACCTGGTCAACGGATGCCGATATGGGAAACGGACAACAGCAGCAGCAGCGTGTACTCGCTAGCGATGTTTTAATAGAGAAAGAGTGTATGGACGGTTGGCGGGCATAGTTAGTGGAGCACAGGTGTTAACACGGTTTCTGGGAGGCTTTTCCTTTTGAGTCTGTGGCCCTGATTGGGGTGTTTTGCCTCTGTGGGTGAGGTTTTCCAGTATTTAGGCTAGACATCAATTTCAGCAGGTCCATGGACGAGGTTTAGAGTGCCTTGGATGTGGCCATGCGGAAACTTGGGATGGGTAATGTGAGATGGCTGCGTCAACTCGACGCCAGTTTACTTTCTTGGTGACACTGGGTTGCTCTTTGGATGGTCACGATTTAATCAGATGTAAAGTGTAGTGTTGTTCGTGATCAAGTGGTCAGGTGGGCGAGTGGTTATCACCCGTGATGAATGCTCCAAGAACAAAACAAGAAGATGGAGAGACAACATTCACCCCTGCCTGCTCAATAAAACCTCTACTCACGTCTTGGTATATCGAGAAGTTAACAGCCGCCATCACTCAAAGTCGATTATTATTTCGCCCCAGATGCAGGGTAGGTCAACCGGAAAGATCATGATTCTTCGGATCTAGATAACCCCAGAAAAGCGTGGCTTTCCCCAGGGGGCAAGGGGTCATGCTGACCAATCAGGCAGACGCAATTTGCATGCTGTGTCCTCACTTGGCGATGACGACTCCGGGGACGAGCTGTCAACTTTTCCCCATATCCCGTATTTTACGAGGGCTTTGTACGAGAAGGAACTGGCTCAATTGTGCTGGCTGTGTGTCTGAGAGCCATTCGAGAGCTGGTCTTGCGTCTAGAGGGGTCGACGACCATCTCTCTACGCTCACCACCATGGGTTGGCCTTACGAGTTCATCACCCTCACGGATGAGGAGAAGCATCAGCGCCGCATCGCCCTCGAATACTACGCCTATGTCGCGTTCCTCTCGGCCTTCGCCCCTTGTCTCATCTCCATCTTGGCACAGCTCATCGCCCGTGTGCGCCGTGCCCGACGCGGCCAGTACAGCGAGGTGCCCGGCTCGCCAGGGGTAAAGGCGAGCCAGCAGAGATGGATCACCAGGATGGTTGGGAAGTGGTCTGCCGCCCAGTGGTGGCTGGGCGAGGATGTGTACTTTTTGGGATCTCGCTGGGGACAGCGGGATGAGTGGGTTCTCGGTGTTGCTTGGACGTTGTGGATGTTGATCCTCTGCGTTCGAGGGACGGGCAAGGGTAAGACATTGAAAACTCGCCGACTGTGCTCACTGATGAGGTTTCTGACTATTTATAGACTATCTTCACCTCACGAAGCGCTTCGGCATCATTGCGACTTCGCAGATGCCCATCCAGTATCTCCTGGCCCTCAAGGCGCTCAACCCCTTTGCCTTTATCTTGCGCTCATCTCACGAGCACCTCAACCGCTACCACCGCGTGCTAGGCCGGATCATCTACTTCCTGCTCATTCTCCACGCCATCTTTTACAACATCTTCTTCTTCGAGTCGGGAATCTGGGTCAAGCGCTTCTTCGCCCCGGTCGTCTTTGCCGGCGTTGTCGGCTTCACGACCTTTCACGCTCTCACCGGCACGGCCATGGCTCGTGTGCGCGAGTACTCATATCGTATCTTCTTCGTCACTCACCTCGTGGCCGCATTTTCTGTTCCGCCCCTGATCTACTACCACGCGCACTCTGCCCGGTTCTACGTTGCTCTGGCTGTCGGCAGCTTCGTCATCGATTTGGCCGCGCGCAAGATAACCACCATCACAGCGCCAGCCGTTATCGAAGCCATCCCCGGGACAAACCTCGTCAAGGTCTTGGCAACTATGCCCAGCAGCAAAATTGCCAAGTACCGAGCCCGTCCAGGATCTCACGTCTACCTCAACATGCCATCGGCCTCCCGCCCGGGCATTGGCCAGTTCTCCGCTCCCCATCTGCTTTTCGAGTTCCTCTATAACCCCTTCACGGTGGCATCAACTGACGAGGAGACCCACGAGCTGACACTGGTCGCACGCACGCGGGCCGGACCGATGACGGGCCGCCTCAGCCACTTCTCGTCGACTAGGAGCGCCTCGGGCAAGGTCGAGCTCAACATCGAAGGCCCGTACGGCGCGATAGGAAAGACGTTCCGTGATATCGTCGACTCAGGAATCAGCCGGGTCTTGCTCGTCGCCGGAGGTGTAGGAGCGACATTTGCGGTGCCCTTATACCACGCCATTCTGGCCGAGAACGCATCAGCTCACGTTCAGCTCATCTGGGCCATCCGGAGTCCCGGCGAGGCAACTTGGGCATCGTCAAGCCCCACGGGCAAGTCCCTCCTCGACGATGACCAGGTACAGCTCTTCCTCACAGGCGACATGGGCGTCACCGACAATGGAGTCGAGATGAACAGCCTGCAACAAGGGGGCGCCCGACCGGCTCGGAGCCCCAAGAGGCCCGACCTGCAAAGAATTGTCGACGACACGTTCCGGCAGGGACAAGGGGAAAAGGTTGCCGTCTTGGTCTGCGGCCCCCCTGCGATGGCGAGCGAGTTGCGGAGAAGTGTCACGCCTTGGGTTATGAAAGGGCGGGAGGTGTGGTGGCACAACGAGAGCTTTGGTTGGTGAGAGGATATCGGATTGGATTGGATTGGATTGGATGGCCTGGCGTTTGGGTTGTTTCGATCTTCATGTGTCTATATAGTCTAGATTTCCACCAAGATAGATGCGTAAGGATATATACCGAGTCTCGTGGTAGTTATACCACGGCAATGTTTGGTCCTTGACCCAAAGCACCCGTAGCCTCCTCTTCCCTACGAGCTGAGACAGCATACAGACATCTATTCCGGCTGATATGTAACTCTAGTCTTCAAAGAACGCGGGTGTAGCTCGATATAGTATAGACGAAAACGGACCTGTATGCCAATCAGGTTAACATTTGTTGAGCCGCGACAGTCACATCATAACTGGAATGTCATCAAGTCATATTGCTATGCTCCCTTGTTCTCCCTGTATCAGCGAGTTTTCGCCTCTTTAGTCATAATTCTCAACCACCAACGCCCCTATCCATCTCCTCTTGGCTATCAAGAAGCTCCGCACCCATATAGTCACTGTCGACTAGGTCTAATCTTGTATCCCCTTTTACAGGGACTGCCGCTAATTTGGCAAGGTTTATGCATAAACTGAAAGAAGAAAGGGGAATTGAAAGAACAGGGAAACAGCCATCTCTAAGGGAATCGAATCGTATATCTGGTGTCGCAAACGGCATTAACCGACGTCCTCAAAGGTCGTCTCGTCCCCACCTCATCTTGTGCGCTACAGCTTCACTGTCGGTAGCGAGCGAGCTGTGCCATGATGTTCTGTACTTGGACTGCCGCATCACCGTTCGGGGGTGCTCCGTTCGACGGGGGCTGCGCTCCATAAGGTGCCCCGTACGAGTTCGGAGGAGGCTGCTGGGCAGCGGCATTGCCACCCAAGCTACCCAAGATTGCCTGTATGTCAACCTGCGGCGCGGCGGGGGCAGAGACTCCCGCTGGCGGGTGAACGGAATTTTGGGCGCCTGGCTGGATCTGTGACAACAGCTGCTGGAGTGCGGCAGGGTTAAGCTGTCCCACGAGGCTGGCAATGTCGGGACCACCTGCAGAAGGCTGTTGGCCATACTGACCCTGAGGTGGACCAGCTGGGAACCCGGACGTGGGCGGCTGGTGAGGTGGTTGTCCACCGTACGGATTGCTATATCCGCCATTTCCGCAGAATGCCTGGCCGTAGCTTGGCTGGCCTCCTGATGCCTTGGCCCGTATAATCACCTCGGCTGCGGTAGAAGGCTCCAGGTCAACGTACTGGTCGAACCGAACGTTGCTTGAGCCTGCTGAGCGGTCGAAAGCCTGGACCGGAATCCTTCCGAGATTCTGCGCTCTAAGATCAAGGTCCACCACTGCATGCACACCCTCGGCCGCCTGTCGCTGAACAACGACATCCTTGGGGATTCTGGGATGTAGGTACATGACCTCAGATCTCAGACCCTTGGCCTTGAAGGCTTGTTCCACCCAGTTGACAAAGTCACGGTTGACGTCTGGCTGGAGAATGATTTGAACGTCTGGCACATCGGCGCCGTACCGCCTAGGAAGATCGAGCTCGCCTTCGTGCCGAGGTCGCGCGTAGGGGCTTGGACTCCTTCTGCGGTAGTTGTCCTTGTCGTTGCGGCCGTAGCCCGGTGAGTGGGACCGCCCCCGTCCTCTGCCGCCATCGTAGAAGCCCCTATCGCGGCCATACGACTCGTCTCTCTGGTAATCATTACGACGTGGTGACTGACCGCGGCCTGGCCGGTAATCATCCCGGTTCTGGTGACCATGCCGTTCATTTCGGCGTCCGCTATCACGCCCCCGGTTTCTCTCCGGGCTTCGGGCTCTCTCCTTTTTGGTCTTGTCCTGGACACGAGATACCTCGAGATCTTGAATCTGTTAGAACACCATCACTAAAGCACAGGGGGGTGTCAACTTACGGATCCTGCGCCCCTTGATCTCGATTCCCTGGAGGTTCTCCATCGCCCTCCGTCCTTCCTCTACCGAGTGATACTGCACAAACCCATAGGCAGATTTGAGAGAAATCTGGGCAAGCCTTCCGAACCGATGAAACAGATCAAAGACGTCACGCTTCGATACCTTGTCGCTCGAGAGGTTGCCTGTAGAGAATATGTGAGCGCCGTTTTTGGACGCGCCAGACGCGGATCGTGTACCAATAAAGATGCGAGAGCCTTCAGGAAAGCGGTCCCACTTGGCCTCCGACATGTACTGTCGCTCATCAGCCAAGAACTGATCCCACTGACGTTGGTATTCGGCATCTTGAGCTCGATCAGCAGTATAGGGGGCGGACTGAGGCGGGTATGGAGGAGCATTCATGGAAGTGATGGCAACAGGCGCGTGGAGACCAGAGCCAGGAGGAGTTGCAAAGTTGCCCAGTGCATCAGGAGCCGTGGCCGGCGCCCCAGCAGCCACGTACGTGGACGGTTGGCCAGGGGTTGGCGGTGCGGCCACACTGGAGGGAATACTGGCATTGATGCCCCCTGGGTGGTGCTGCGAGGCATACGACTGGGGCGCGGCTTGCGACTGGGGGGGCCTTGGAGGAAGAGAGGCGGATGATGGGAAGGCTGACGACGAAGGTCCCGGTTCAGCGGACGGTTCACCTTTGGCAGACAAAGTAGATGGATCTGCGCTGGCACTGGGCTCAGCAGGAGCAGTGAGGTCGGCGACGAGCCGTTGAATATCAGTTGAGGCACTGGGAGAACCGGCAGCGTTGGAGTCCGCCTTGGCTGCAGCTGGAGACGATGCCGGCTGGTTGGAGGGCTGCGATGTGGCCGGCGTCGTAGCGCCGCCGAGATGGGTTTCGGACGAAGCATTGGAAATGGCCGTTGCCACGGGCTCGCCTGGCTGGGCTGATGATGATGATTCAGGAACGGCATGTGAGACTTCTGATGGGCGACTTGTCAAGTGATCGGATGAAAGAGAAACATCGTTGGATTCTCGGGGCATCGATGATACATCTTCTGGCTGAACGTCCCCGTCCTCACCCTCCTCCGGCCCAATCGGGGAATCAAATGTCTTTGCGTAGTCGTCATTGCTGTCTGGGAGCTCCTGCTGTGGCTGAGGCTCAGGCTGGGGTGCCACCTCGGTGTCGTCCTCGCCGTAGGGGTCGTTGAGGCTGTCGTCATCTACGATATCGTCATCACCGGCCCCCGAGATAGGCTCGAGGTTAGGGGCGCTGCTGGCCGTGCCGTTGGCGGCATCAGCGGCAGCAGCGCCCCTAACCTCGAG
>SSHR01003809.1:0-10950 GCA_006518225.1 Fusarium neocosmosporiellum | reverse complement strand
TAATAAAATATTAAAAGATATATTTCTTTTATTCTATACTCACTCTCTCGGCGTAGTCAAGGCCGCCCCTAATCACCGCTAGGTCGCCACTCCGAGTCAACATGATATCTCTCTTTGCCAAGGCACAAACAATATCCCTCCTCCCGGCGAACCAATCATATGGGACGAAAAAGTGCTCAAAGACCTTGATCGTCGGGGAATCTTTGTGTCGCGCCATCTCTAACCCGCTCTCGCTGAGATCAACAGAGCACACCCAAAAAGACCGGTTCAAGAAGACGAGTTTCCTCGATTCGTCGTCCATTCCGATGACATGGGCAACGCTTAGTTCGAATGTCGTCATCCGTGAACGAAGCGGAGCGGCTGGACTCGACGTCGTGACCATATTCTCCCCGTCTTCATCCGTGGCAAGTTGATCCAACGCCGCCACAGCATCATCCAATTGCTTCCCTAGCGAGCTGCTGCTATCGTTGCTTCCGACGGCGAGACAGTCTGCGTCGATTATCGCAATCCTGTTGGTGTTGACGGAGCTGTTCGGATGTAACAAGTCGAGCATGATTCTTTGTTCTTGGCCGAGCGAATAGAGGATGGCGCTTTTGAGCTCTGCTGTGTCGTTGTCCAACGACAATGCAATAGATGAAACTTCAGACCAGTCACTCCAGCAGTAGGCGCAGACTTTGACGTTGTCGACACAAACTAGATGTAGAGGGGATTCTGGATGAGGCAGCCATTTGCGGATTCCCGGCATTTGTGTACATGTCCGCTCCCTCTCATGGTTACCACTGTCCAAGTTGAACAGGTGATCAGACTCGCGAGTCGATACCAGAAACTTGGCTGCCATTTCTCCTACCAGCACATCTACGATTGCCTTCTCGGAGTCGAGGCGGGACTTGAAGAGTACCGTCGGATCGCTGAGCCAACCTTTGTCTGCTGACTTCTGGATTCTGTGCAGGAAGATCCTGTTGGAGGCATCGACGCTGAGGAGGGCGTCTCTCGGTTCAATCCAGGCCAACAGGCGGACTGGTGACTTGTGGCTGTAGAGAGTCCCCAAGCTCGCCGCCATTTTCCGCTCGTACAGTACGACTGATCCATCATCCTTTCCGCAAAAGACAACTTCGGACGTGTGATGGACCACCATGGCAGTGATCTTGGCTTTGGTTTCCATGGAAACCGTCTCGATCACTGTGGTGGAAGTGGACCCGCTGCTGTCATCGCTCAGGGACTCCCGCAACAGAGCTTCAGGTTCCCAGACAGTGCACTGGGCGCCTCGTATGTCGGCAAGAAGCCTACTGTCTCTGGTGAAGGCAAGCTGCTTTATGTACGAGTTGGATGACTTGACCCGATAGAGGAGCTTGAAGGTATCGAATTCGTAAACGTGGATAATCCCATTTGCACCACCCGCTGCGAGGAGACGCCCATCGGGGCTCGGGGCGAGGGTCTGGCAGTTGGCACGAAAACATTCCAGCTGCTGATCGGCAAAGGGGTCAAGGAGGGCAAGGTCACCATCGAGGTATGCGACTGCGAGAAGGCTAATGTCAGGGTTGGGGTTGAAAGCAAGCGCGACGACGACATGCGTGCTGGTCTCTCCGCTGGAGAGCTTCTTGCCACAGCTACCAGCGTAGGCGTCCTCTTCCATGTCCCACAACGTAATGGGTTGGCCGCTGTAAGCGACAGCAAGCATTCCGTGGCTGGTAGAGAGAGTCAGTGCATGTGGAGTCCCGCGCGGAGGCGTTCGGTTCGTCTCTGGCGTGTCGGTATCGGTATCGCTCCATGGCCTCCGCACCGACTCCGGCCGCCGGGCGTCCTGTCCCAAATTCCAAGTCGCGACGTAGTTGTTGCGACTCGCAATTAAAAGCGTCTCTCTATCGAATTCCATCCCCAGCGGACGCGGAGGGCTCGCGACGCTGTGCACCACTTGCCCACTTCTGATGTCCCAGACCTTGGCCATCTTCATACCACAAGTCGCTACGAGGTTAGTTTTGGTCTTGAAAGCAATCAAGTTGACAGCTTCCCCGTGCTCAAAGACCTTGTACTCCTGGTAGGATGTGGCGTAGTACAATACGACAGTTCCTGAGCTGAGACCGACGGCCAGGAACTCGTCTCCATAACTCAGCGCCCTTGGTTGACCCTGACGGAAATTGATGCACAGCAGCCTGTCATCCCATTGCTTGTTAGGCGTGCCAAGCACTGCGAGCCTCCGGCCTGAGCCCCCGGTGTTGTATACCATGGACTCGGTGGGACAGAATGGGGGTATCAACGAGTATATTGCTGACGGTGATACCGTGAGGGCGTTGGCGAACATGGCAGGAATCCGAGCAAGGTCGGTGGTCCACTGTCGGAGCGCTCGTATCCGAGGGTCCAGTGGTGAACGCTCAACGGTGCACGCATTGACGTAGGTTTTGAGATGTTTTGAGGCGCGGATGAGGTCATTGAGATTCCGAGACTTGGCAATCGTTTCGATCCAAGTGAGGACGTTGGATCTCAGGAACTGCACGACAAGCTGCAACGTCTCCGCCGCCAACGGATCAGCCCTCGAGAGATGATATGAGTATGCTGTGTATGCATAGGTGGCGAAATCCAGTCTTGTTGCTGGCAAATTTGCCGAAGAACGGCGTCGACTGTTCCTCGGAGGCTTCATTTCCTCCCCGACAAGGTAATTGAGACACACCTGAGCCATCCGTGTGTGCGCCTTGGTTTTATCGATGGAGAACTCGGACTCGAGTCCGCCGGCTACAAGGATTTCTCTGGCAGTTTCATGCACCATCTTGACTCTCCCATGTTTGTCCACGACCACCAGTTGACCACAGAGCGCGGCGATGCTCTCCTCCAATCTTGGGAATGAGTCGTGGATGTCCAAGGTCAGAGCACCGTCCAGCTCGCTGGTTGTCATGGGTCGAACCGCGCATGCTGCCCACATGAGAATGGCTTTGGCCAGCTCCTTTCCACGAGCGGCCTGCGACATGTAGTCTAAAGTCCGCTTGTATAGTGACTCCATGCCTCTCGGCACGTCTTCAAGAATCTGGTGGATTTCCTTTCTGCTGTGGCAGCGCACGAGTTCCTCAAGCACCAGAATTGTCCACAAGAAGGAGCCCCTAGACTTGTCCAGAATCTTCTCGGCCAATGTACCTCGATCGTCAGGTCCCACGACTCCCAAGGCCTGGGTCCTCCTCTCCACCAAAAGTCTGAGATCTGACGCTGTGTCTGTTGTCGAGATTGGCAAGGACTGGACTAGGTTGGGTGGGATGACCGAGAAACCTTGGTCCAGATCGACCGTATCCCGACTTGTGACGAGAATTCTCAGGGGTATAGATTCGTCCATGTTGGAAAGAATGGCATGCAAAAGGACCGGAGGATTGGAACACTCGTCCAGGGCGTCGATGACCCAGTAATGTCGAGTCATTGTGGTCTGGAAAATGCCAGAAAGGAAGAGGATTCTCCAGAGGGTACGTTCGTCGACGCGATCTAGGCAAACACCATCCGCCTGCATCCCTAGGATGGCATCACCAGCTTCGGCATTGGAGCTAGCCATCTGAAAAGCCAGAGATCGTAGACAACGGCCTAGGTTGGACTTGGACTTGTCTCCATGTTTGAAGAAAAAGTAGTTGCATGCCTGGCCGGACTCCTTGAGCTGATCGATGACATAGCCAGCGAGAACAGACTTTCCAGTTGCTGGCTTGCCCTTGACCCATAGCGTCCTGTCATTTCCGGATTCCCCATCTCTCCATTTGACGTAACTGGCTTTGGTCGAAATCCATCCGCACGACCCGTGCATCCGAGCTTCGCAGACGTTTGCAAGGTCATCATCGTCCAAGAGGTCGGCAACTTGCAGGTACTTCTTGAGGTTTTTGATCCTCTCACGCCTTTGCTCCAGCTTCAGTTCCGGAATTGCCGTGGCAATATTGCTGACAGTAGAGGCGAGCGCGTTTCGTAGGAGGGCGTAGTTGGAGTCTTCAGGCGTGTCAAACTTGCATATCGAGCGGTGGTCAGCAGTCATGGGTATCTGCTTCTCTTCACGGTACCCGAGGACGGCCGACTCAAAATTGACGATGAGTGAGCTAAACCACTTCATATTCTGCGTTTCGTAGAACGACCAAAGCTCAAGGCCGGCCGAAAAATGCCGAAATTCGTCATTGATGACTTGGACCGCCCCAGAGTTCGGTTCTAGATCGCCAATATAAGCGCGGTCGTACGCAACCCTGAGGATGTTCTTCAGCATCTTTGCCGAGTCGGCACCTCGATGCGGTGTGGCCAGGAAATAGAATGCGGCGAATCGCCCAGCCAGCGCCTTGTGTGCTGCGTCTTGTTTCGCAAGGATATATGCCTTCTTCATCACCAAGCCACCCATGCTGTGGCCGATGACAACGATGCGGGTCCCGGAATTGGCGATGCACGGCGAAGTGCTGATGGCGCCTAGGAATGACTTGCCGATGTGGTGTACATTCAAGCAGTCCTCCTTGCCCTTCAAGTAGTACGAATCGTACCCATAGCTATGGGTGCGGACGTTCTTGAATGCGGGGTCTTTGGAGAGCCACTCCTTTGGCCAAAAATGAGACTCCAGGGACGACTTGCTCCATGTTTTTCTGGAATTGCCGCCTAGGCCATGGACGAAGATGAAGTCGATCTCCGGCGCCGTCGGGGAATAGAGGAGGCTCAGTCCAAGCGGGCCCTTCACGCCCTCCGCTTGATCGCCCGAGGTGGTTGACGTCCTGGGTAGGGTTTTTGACGGAGGAAACAGGCTCCTCGAGCTCTTAGACGAGTCGCGACTACTTGAGGGACTGTCGGGGTGTAGGTCGGGCGTTGTGCGCCGCGCCTTTCGAAAGAACTAACGTTAGTACAGTCAGCGATCTGGTAGGATTAAAGATTTCCAGGAGGCTAAGGAGGGGAGGTGAGAGTTAACCATTGTACTGTAGTCCGCAGAACTCAATGCGTGGGGCGCCAATCTCGGTTGCCCAGACTGATCCAAGATGACGTCGGCGCGATGGTCTGTCCCTTGAAAAGAATAATAGAACAATGGTAGGTACAATGAGAGTTGTTTCAGGAGAGACTCTTGGTGGTGCTCAACCACCTCGCGATCGAAGCACGTAGCAGGTGATCAGTCCTCCTTCCCCTTTTGAACCACCAATCAGCTGGTTGCTTCAACCGCCTGTCGATGCCCCCCCGCGCAGGCTCACAGACAACGGTATGTATCTACCCTAGAACCCTAGAAAATGGCGCACCCAAGATTTCAAGAACACCCCCATTGACCTGTACCTTCTTTGCCATTTCTTGATGATGCTGTGTTGATTTGGCCCATAAGAGGGATTGTCCGCGCATTGTGTATTCATTCCAGAGCCATTTACTATGGGTTCACAGACGAATCCAACCTTCGCGGTTGGGGACCATGAGGCTTTCATGGAGTTCGCTCTCATTCAAGCACAAAAATCACCGCCAGCTGCCAACAAATTCTGCGTCGGAGCCATACTTGTCGACGCCGCCAAGGGAAAGGTCCTGTCGACAGGATACTCGCTTGAA
Organism: Fusarium neocosmosporiellum; assembly: GCA_006518225.1. Classification (NCBI taxonomy): domain Eukaryota; kingdom Fungi; phylum Ascomycota; class Sordariomycetes; order Hypocreales; family Nectriaceae; genus Fusarium; species Fusarium neocosmosporiellum. The sequence continues at coordinate 5,442 of SSHR01003809.1, read as the reverse complement.
TATCCGCGAGATTACAAGGGAGACCCAGGCACCACGCACGCAGAGCAGTGTTGTTTTATCAAGATCGCCGACGAGCACAACCTCCCTGAGGAACGCATTCATGAGGTCCTCCCGGCCAACACGGCGCTGTACACGACCATGGAGCCATGCAACGAGAGACTCAGCGGCAACATGACCTGCGTGACCAGGATCTTGAGACTCAAGAGCGCCATCAAGACTGTCTACGTGGGAATCAAGGAGCCAGGGACGTTTATCGCGCACAATGACGGGCAGGAAAGGCTGGAGGCAAACGGTGTCAAGGTTGTGTTCCCTGTTGAACATTGGCGTGACAGGATCGCCAAGGTCTCAATGACTGGGCACTAAAGAATCAGGTTGCGGAAACACCCGGACGGCCCGGACGGCCCGGACGGCCACCCGGCTCTAGTTTATTTTAGCCCATGTCGCACAACGAGCTACAACCTCAATACATCTCTCAAGCTCTTGCTCCTTAGATAATTCTTATCATCTAACACCGCCTAGAATACTACTTCTCACCACTGTCTAACAAAATAGAAACCTAGAGTAGAAAACGATTCGTGGCAGTGGGTATTGTGTGCCGTTAGCCGCGAGAATCGGCGTCCATACGTCGTTCCGTGACATTCTCCTTCGAGGTCGTCGGCGGTAGTAGGACTCTAGCCGCCCAGAGGGGGAGCTCGCCTGCAATTGGCTACTCGCTCGACCATGATGGTGGGGGCATCCAGAAACGCCGCCTATAATAAACCCCGCGTCTCCGAGAGAGCCTGATGATCTCCAGCCAGCGGGACGCTGAACAGATTCGGTACATTCTTTGACACAGGAAATGAACTACAACGGCGCAGACGGCCTTGAATTCGGGGCGGGTAATACCAAAATAGACCCAGCCGTGTTGAGGGGTAAGCTACAAGCCCCTGGCGAACTCACAAGATCGTCTTCTTCATATTGACTGCCTCCCAAGAACTGCCGGAAGGATGCAAGGTCACATCTACCGAGAACCATGGCGTAAGCTTCTGGGCGCAGACGGGTCGTATCGACGTTCGGCTCCGCGATGGTACACCGCAGTCCTTCTTCATCAAGGTCATTTCGAAAGAACTGGGCATAAATATGACCAGGGGTGAATTCCACTCAATGAGCGCGATCCACAACGTTGTGCCAGAATTTGTCCCAAGGCCCATCGCTTGCGGCACCTACAGGACGATACCAGACACCCACTTCTTCCTCTGCGAGTTTCGAGAAATGACTGACGATATGCCTGACCCTCGTGAATTTGCCGCTCTTTTGTCGACACTGCACCAGAAGAGCGTATCGCCTACTGGCAAGTTCGGGTTCCACGTCACCACCTACGCAGGAAACCTACCTCAGTTCGTGACATGGGAAGATAGCTGGGAGGCATTCTTCGCCAAGACCATGAGGCAGGCGCTCGACCTGGAGATTGAAAGGAAAGGTCCCAGTGAGGAGCTCGATGTCCTCTCCCGTGCTCTGTTCGAAAGGGTCATCCCGAGGCTCCTGAGGCCTCTCGAGAGTGACGGCCGAGTAGTGAAACCTTCACTTGTTCATGGAGACCTTTGGTACGCAAATGCAGGGATTGATGTCGACAGCGATCAGACTCTTGTCTTTGATGCGTGCTGCTTCTTCGCGCACAACGAATGTACGTTCTCCTACGAAACACTTGCGGTTGCCCATGCTGAACAACTTGAATTTGAAGATGAGTTTGGCCAGTGGCGACCGGCTTGCAATAGGTTTGGGGATGAGTACGTTGCTGCCTACAACACATTCGCCCAGATTTCGCCGCCGGAAGAGGATTTTGAAGGCCGTCTAGACCTCTATAGGCTGTGAGACACTCAGAAACTCTTTTCCTTCCCCCCTGATCTACGTAGCTGACATCAGGCTAGGAGGTTTGACACACATGTATCAGCGCTTTTTGTCGATAACGAGACACTTCGCACACAGTGAGGCCATTCTCAGCCTACTGCCTAGTTTGGCGGCTAATGAGCTCAACAGGGTCCTTGATGTTATGAGAGATTTGGTCCAGAGATATGGTTAGTGGAATTTATCACGGCCTAATTGATGTCAACGCTAAACGTGTATCTAAAGGAACTGTGGGTATTTAGCTGCGGGCCAGGGCAATTGGGGGGGGACATTGCGGCCGGATTCCTACCACCGGGCCGCGTCGCGTCGGGGATGCTCCGGCAGATTTGCACATCCAAGGGCCACATCGGGATTGGACCGTGCGAAATGGCAGCGGGGGACCTTCTCTACATACTCATTGGGGCACATGTTCCATACATTCTTCGTCCGGATACCCACGGCAGACTACGGCTTATTGGAGAAGCTTATGTTCACGGAATCATGGACGGGGAAGCTTTGGAAGACGATCAGCCCATCGATGTGATCGACATGTGTTGATCAGAGAAAGAGCATTCTCATCTGGACAGAGATCCGCTGTCATGTGAATGGGTCTGTCGCAGCAGAACTGGAGGCCAAGGAAGATGGCCGGCGCAGCCTGCCGTCAAGAAGTTGATGCTTGGTAATAGGAGAATATCGGATGTTGAGGAGGGAGAGGAGGAGGGAGAGGAGGAGGAGGAGGAGGAGTGGTAGGCTTTTAGGTGGTGGTACATACCTCTCTGTAGCTGCAGATAGAAAGTCTTTGGTGCTGTCCTGGGCTGTGCTCTGTAGGTGCCCCCCTGCTCGTGTATGTCAACCGGGACGTTGGAACCACCGGCACGAATCGTGACCCAAGTTTGGGATGGCGCTGGTAAGTTGGAATAAGTGGAATGGCTGGTTAGGTAGCTACGCGTAGATAAGTTGTAGCCGGTAAGTGTTACGGGGAGGGAACCTTGCCGTCATGTTCAATACGGGGGACATTCACATATGTAATCCCCCCCCCAAAGACGATATCAATTGAACTTGGGCAACGCAACAGGACGACTGGGCTATTTCTGGCTGGCGCAAAAGAGTCGCCTCTTCAACTGGAGATCCTTCGCTGTCAGATCTTGGCAGAGTTCCAGTTGAGTAGCCCGGTATGACAGGAGTGTGAGGAGCGATAGGCGAATCTAATACGGAGGAGGAGGGGAGCGGACAAGTAGTGTATGTGCAGTAGAGGGCGAGTACCGATTGGCTTCCGTAGGGAAATACCAGGATTGGCATACAGACAAGCGTGTGCTTTGCAACGCCACCGAAGCGCTGCTGTTGGTTGTTGTATCAGTTTGAATCCGGAAAACTGGGGAGCTGGGCCTAAACTGCGGAAACCGAGTTTTGAGGCGCCTGCCTGTGCTGCTTGTGTGTGTGTATGTGGGCAACTCATTAGAACCGTCGTCGCAAGAGGCAGCATCACGCCTTGACAAGAGCCTAGAACAACACAGATCTCGCATTAGTAGGAACCCGCCATCTACACGAGGGAGGGTTCCAAGCCCAAATGTAGATATTAGAGGTCATAATAGTGCAGGCCGCGGGAAGTTTGGGGGGAACACCAAAGCCCGCAGAATTCTCCCAACCTTTTCCACTGTGGTTAGTAGCAAGTGGCTCCATGAGGGAAACACTATATACAGCGTCCTTGTGTGTCAGAAATCGGGACACCACTTGTTGTGGGACCTTGCAGCTCAGGTCCTTAGCCTCAGCCTCAGCGACTCGACGGCCTGCACTGCATAGGGGAACCCGCTATGCAGGAGGATCAACTCCACCAAGTCGTTGCGGCTGTCGACGATTCAAGGCTGTGGTTTATCCACTGAGACTCGATCGTCGACCACGCGGTCTGTCGTGCCTCTTGACTAGGCTCCATAACCCCCACTGTCATTCCCAGCGCCGCAGTCCAGGTTAAGCGCGCCAAGGTACCCAGGTGCCCAGGTGCCCAGGTGCCCAAGTGCCCAAGTGCCTAGATGCTCGGGTGCTTAGGTGCTCGATGGCAGGGAGGTAATGACCCACGAAGACGAATGGCAATCCGTATACGTCGATTACCAAGGCGAGTGGGTACCTTGCTTTTCACATACCAGCCAATTGGGCCGGTTTTACGCCTGGGAACACGGCGCTGGCGAGTCGGGAGCAGGTGGGGGCAGTGGAGAGGGCAAGGATGCGAGCAAGCGGAAGGGGAAGAAGGGTAAGGGCCGAAAGTAGAGCTTTAAACCAGGTTCAATGGATATCAACATCAGAAACAAGGCTGAAAGATTTAGGTTGTTTCCGAGGCCCTGATCTTTTCGTGGAATCGCACATATGATCTGTTTACTGAACAAAAACGCGAGGCTGGCGAGGCAACATGACGGAATCGAAGAAAACCACCAAAAACTAGCAGCGGCCAAAGCGCCGATGAGGCGGGAATAGCTTCACCTTTTTTTTTCTACTTCAACTAGTCACGTGACCATCTTGGCAGCTTAAGCCCACGTGACTAAGACACCCGCTGCATAACTTCGCAACAGGGGTGACCTTTGGTACATCTCCTTGCTTGCGCGGGAACTGCCAACGCGTACCGGACAGGGGTCTGATCCAATGAAAATGAGGGAAATGAGGGGTACTTCTTTTCCCACCTAATTTCTATAGTGATACTTGTCAAAGCAATACGATGAGTTACATAATAGAACGTCGCAAAGCTCATAGCCGTACCTCGATTGCGGCACCTTCTTCCTGCCCCTATTCCCGTTGATTGAGGCCAAGGCGCGTTCTTCTGCTTGTGATCTCGCAATACCACAGCGATGGCCTAGGCAGGCGTGGCAGCGGCTGCTCTTCGTACGGCCTCTATAGATGAGCTTATGGCCCGGGTTGTTGAGGTCCTCGTTGCCGGTTCGGTATAGCTTCCTTCCTCGACATAACGGACTATAGGCTGCGATGATGGCATCTACAATGCAGCCTCTCTACGCCGCTTATGACTTATATCTCTTCCAACTTGGGTTTCCGTATAGCTACAAAAGATAGCTATTGATGAGGGCAATATCAAGGAGGAAAGTCTAGGCTAGAGCCTGCTAAGGGCTCCGATGAATGCAGTGGTTATAACCTAGGGATGCCCTTAGTTAGTCTCCTCGGTCCATATGATTCATTTCGTCATTATAAGTAGCGGCAAAAGAAGGAATCTTAAATTCCTTTATAGCTTCCTTATTGAAAAAACGCTATATCGGCTATGCATGAGCTTTTATTATGTTTAGCCGCTTCCCGTAAAAGTTCTTTTTATATAAAGGTCTTTTATAAATAAAATTCTAAAAAAATAAGCTTATAAGATATAAGCCTAGGATTTTATTACCCTATAGTATATTTTATACGCTATCTAATATATTGCTTACCTAAGCAATATAGGCTTATATAAGCAAGATATTAAGGAGTTATAATATTGCTCTTTTGGGCTATATTACCCTTTTAGGAAAGGTCATGTGACTTCGGACTTAGGGCTATTATAAGAGCCCGATAAAGCCGATAAAGCCGCCTATTTCTAATAGGTATTTCCTA
>SSHR01003806.1:0-14303 GCA_006518225.1 Fusarium neocosmosporiellum | reverse complement strand
CTCTTTATTTAACACCTTTGGTCAAGAAAGTCGGGCAAGGAAGCATTACCGGACTGGAGACGAGTCTGATCTTGATAACCCCCAAAAACGCCGTGAACACCTCAATCGCACGATCAACCATGTCAATCGGCATGTAAAATCAGACTGCCTAGCCTGCCAAGGAATTCAGCTTGGCCAGCCTAGGTCAAAAGGCCAGAAAATACCGCCTCTGCAGGACGCTGACGGCAATAAGAGACGGCATCGCGGCCGGCAGACGGTCTACGGCTGCAAGAGGTGTAATGTTGCGATTTGTAACTCGCCAGATTGTTGGTACTTATACCACAGGCCAATTTGCTAGGCTAGCAATGTACCTTTTATTTCGCGCATTTTGATTGGACTGACCCCCCTGTCGTGACCCCGCCGGAGGTTTCTGACAGCTCATGGGATAGTCCGTAGCCGAGTCCCAATCGGCGGCTGAGCAAGGGCTGGGTTGTATCCTGGGGACCAAAAGAAGATGCGCACGCTGTTCCCTTGAATTGTTGCCCATATCCGGCAAGCCCAAGTGCCATGGATGCGGAGTCTGTTCTCATGACCGAGGCAAGTGGATCGGATCAACACAAGCCATCGACTCTTCCCCGCCTCGGAACCGGGTGGCAGCAGCTAATCAGACATGAAGACTGATGCCCAGATCTTGGCTCGCCCCAGATGCAACCCTGCCCCCGCAGAGCCGGTGGTTTTCATGTAAACTGGGGAAATCGGCCGGTCCTCTCGACACTACGAGAGGATAGCCCGGTTCATCTACCGCTCCCTACCGTCGGCCTAATTTCTCGGGTTAAAATAGCCGATAATTCGTAGTATCACCATGAATAATACCAGGCTTCCCATCTGATCTCGGCCATTGAAAGCTGGCCTCGAGAACAGCATTGCAACCTTATCCATACCTACACAACCTCGACGCGACTTCAGCCATGGCCAGTTCTCACAGCAACTCTCTGCCGCTGGCATCCCCTACATGGGAGGCTCGAGCGGCGGAGAAGCGCGCCCGCTGTGCTGACGCTATTCCAAAGCCCTGGCGCCTACCCTCTCGCGTGCTGGACACTCTCAAGACACCGCTGGAGACGAACAAAAACGACCTCATTTCGCTCGATATCCCTCGTCACTCTGGTATCCTTACTGACTTGGAGCTTGATATAACCGAGTCTTACGATGTCGCCAGCTTATTGGCAAAGCTGGCTGATGGGGCTTTCTCAGCTGTGCAGGTAGTCACTGCATTTTCCAAGAGAGCGGCCATCGCTCAGCAATTGGTGTGTCCGGTCTGTCCGACTCCTTGTATCGCACAGCACATTGACGCGAACAGGTCAATTGCCTCACTGAAACTTTCTTCGATCAAGCCGAGTCAAGGGCTCGGCAGCTAGACAAGCTGCGACAGGACGGCAAGCTTGCCGGTCCTCTTCACGGTCTGCCCGTCAGTCTCAAAGATACCTTCCACGTCGCTGGTACCCAAGCTACTATAGGCCTGGTCGCCTATCTCGAGGACTTTTCCGATACCAATTCCCCACTTGTTGAGATTCTACTCTCTCTCGGTGCAGTTCCATTCGTCAAGACCAATGTGCCACAGACGATGATGGTAAATAATCACCTGACGCCTACAGACGAGAGAAGACATTTCTAATAGCATTTCCAGACGGCTGATTCTCATAACAACGTCTTTGGCCGTACCTTGAATCCCAGAAACACAGCTCTTGGAGCAGGCGGCTCAAGCGGTGGCGAAGGCGCACTGATTGCATTCCGGGGCGCACCCATCGGAGTCGGGACCGACATTGGGGGTAGGTTCGATTCGTTAAGGCGTCTATGAAGAGACTAACATGCCTTGCAGGCTCCATCCGAATACCCTCCCTTTGCTGTGGAACCTATGGCTTCAAACCAACAGCGGCGCGAATCCCATACGGTGGCCAAAAGGGCTGCAGCAATCCTGGTCTCAAGTTCATCTTGGCTTGCGCCGGTCCATTGGCCAACGACATGCAGAGTCTGGAGATTTTTACCAAAGCTGTTATCGACGCCCGTCCCGCCGATCTTGACTCGACGGCAATCGACGTTCCGTGGAGGAATACCTCTGGTCTTGCGGGAGCCAAGCTGAGGTTGGGTGTTCTCCCCGAGGATCCGTCGTATCCTCTACATCCTCCCGTCAGAGATGCCGTGTCACAGGCCGTGTCCAAGCTTCGAGCAGCGGGACATGTTCTTGTCGAGCTGAACCCTGAAGAATGTCTCGTCGGCGGTCTTAACGAAGTTGCTTGGAGTTTGTTTGCACTTGACAAAACATCCAGCCGGCTCGTGACTGATACGGGAGAGCCTTGCATCCCATCGAGACATCGAATCGCTGACGAGTTGAAGCGACTGAACCCAGCTTATGTACCAGACCTGACTGGGCTTGGCGACTTGGATAAGCTGGCTACACTCAACATCAAGAGAGCCAAGGCCATTGAAGGCTGGCGGAAGCTCTGGCAAGACCACCGTCTCGATGCTGTCATTGGACCAGCTGCCCAGAACACTGCGGTGCAGCACGACCTGTACGGGGTCCCGCCGTATACTTGTTTCCTGAACGTCTTGAACGTAAGCTGCAACTGCATTTCTGAAGCTGTTCCTTGTGCTAACGCCGTGATAGTATCCAGCTTGCGTGATTCCATTTGGAAATGCAAAGCCGATTCCCGGAGAAGGCTTTAGCTTGAAACTTGATCAAGCCGGTCCACCCTGTGAGTTTCCGTTTCAATATAAAGCTGATGGTGCTAATGTGTGTAGATGACGGTGAATTGACTGAAGGGGCACCTTGCTCAGTCCAGGTCTTTACAAGCTCTATGCGGGACGAGGAGTGCATTGCTATATCATCCATGGTTGACGGCGTATTAAATAGCTAGACCCTCTTTCTGGAGGCACGCGCTTACCAGCGGTTCAATTACCCGGTATAACTCTTGTCTGAGAATAGCTTCTACCTCAATTATACAACTCAAGCATTTCCCGAATATTATACCAAGATACAACCTGCACATCATCCAGCAGCTCCCAAAATCTTGATATACGGCTCTGCAGATACTGAGAAAAGTGCACAGAATAACCCACTAGACCTGGTATTCTCGAGAGCCACATCTGCCTGTCTGCTTCCTCTTTGATCTCGAAACATGCCGCCAGTAGTGGTAACGTGATGGATAAGATGCTGTGGTTGGTTGCCGCTCGTGTCAAGTCGAGTTGCGTGAGGATGGCCGTGGCTAGGGCCAATGCTGGGCCGCTGTTGGTGCCAAAGGGATATCGTAGTCTATGTATGAGAAGCAATTCTCCTAGCCTAACCACTTGCGCCTGACAGAGCATATGTGAGACCTCGGCTGTTGTGAAGCGAGCAGCAAAGTCTTCTGGGATGTGTGGTTGCCAAGCTGTCACGGTCCCCTCGATGCGATCGACAGCCTCCAATATGTCATGCAAATCCTCATGGTCGGCATGTGAGAGGGCGTTGTTGAGTTCGCAAATGTCGTAAAGTGACGGAAGCAGTGGACAGAAGAGTCCCGTGTATCGGTCGACATTGTCTTCGGCTCCGGACCGGCAGCGGAACCTCAAGGTAGGCACCGACCCTTGTATCAGACAGTCAAAGATCTCGGGCAATATGAGACAAGGAACAAAGACGAGATGATCGGGATCTAGGTCCTCGTCTGACTCGTACATGTCCTTGATCAAGCCAAGGGTCTGTCTGCATATCGGTGACGCATCGGGTAATGAGGAGCGGTAGTGGGTGAAGGACACGATGAGGGCGCCTAGTGCTAGACACTCAGAGACGCCATGGCTACTGCGGACTTTGTATTCTCGTAGATGCTTTATGGCCGTGGATGCGTGTTTGTACTCTACTTCGATGTTGTGTTGAGCTGGTGCCACGGTCAAGTCGTGGTCAAAGGCGAGAGCCAGGGCAAGAAAGGCATCCTTGAGCGTGTGTCGTGAGACGACAAAGTGAGATATGAGAAGTCCACGGTGGCGCTCTTTGAAAGTAGGGCCTATCAGGAAGACATTCAATGCGGCATCGCCAAATAGAATGTCCTGAATCAACCGCTGATCCGAGCAAGTGAGGTCGTTGAACAGTGGCAGACACCGCGGGACCATTGGGCCCAAGGCGGAATAGACAAGTCCAAGACCTTTTCCCTGGCTGGTTGAATCACCTCTAGGCGGTGCTCTCGTTGCTGCTGTGGCATAGCGGCGTGGGCGGCCGGGCTTGCGGGCAGGGCGATCGACCAGACACTCAAAGCCAAGACGCTGGCAGCGAGCGCAGGCGCCATGGTCCTGCCGCCAGTGGCATCGCTCCTTGAGCGAATGACAGCGGTCGCAAGCACGGCGAGATCCGATGGAAGGCATGGTAAGTGTGTTTTGGAGAGATGATAACGACGTCCTTTTCTCTGCTGCTCGTTTCTTGAGTTGTAGAGATAAGGAGATGCTCGCTCCACAGGGATGCCTGCTTCCCCGCAAACCAAGCGCCAGCCGCTTTTCTGCTTTTGGCACGCTTATATTTTGGTCCGGGGAACTCGGCCATGTGGACACGGCCCAGTGCCCCGGTGCATGCTGACTTACCCCAGATCTTGGGACATGAACAGTTAATTCATCACAAATGGTGCGCGAAACTGTGGTTTTGATCTCTTTTCTTTGTGTCTACAATATCTAGGTTAACATGTGAGGAAGAACGTCGCCCCCTGTCAACCAACAAGCCCTTCACGTCTTGGCAATTTATCCATGCTCATAGTTCGAAACCCACAATGACATGAACCGACTTGACCTGCATGTACCCCTCGAGGCCAGCTTCTCCAAGTTCCCTCCCAACCCCACTCTGCTTCATCCCTCCAAATGGAACCCGACACCATGCCAGCATCGAGCCGCATCGAGACCCTATGCGATCTCTGGATGTTTCCCGTAAAGACAGACGCCGCCAGGCCGAACTCGCTGTCATTGGCCATCTTGATGGCTTCTTCTTCCTTGTCAAACGACGAAATAGCCACTACGGGACTGAAAATCTCCTCGCGATATGTCTTCATGTTCGAAGAGACGTTGGAGAAGACGGTGGGTTGCATGAAAAAAACCCCTTCTCTCCCCAGGTTTCTCCGCCAGTCTCCAGTGTAGCACACACTTTGACAGCGCCTCTGGCATAAGACATGATCTTTTCCAGGTGCGCCTTGTTGATTTGAGGCCCCTGGAAAGTGTCTTGGTCAAATGGATTTCCGATCTTATGGGCCTCGACAAGCTGAACAAATCTCTTGATAAACTGCTTGTACACTCCTAACTGAACCAGCAGTCTGGAGTTTGCTGTGCAGATTTGTCCTTGGTTGCTCATGATTCCGCAGTGTGCCCACCTCACTGCTTGTTCGATATCGGCGTCGTTGAACACGAGAAGAGGCGACTTGCCGCCTGTTTCGAGAGTGACCTTCTTCAATGCAGATGCTGCTGCCTGCTGGATGAGTCGACCTGTGATAGTTGACCCCGTGAATGCGATCTTGGCCACGTTGGGATGGGATACAAGCGCATTGCCGGCAGTCCTTCCATATCCGTTGATGATGTTAACAACGCCAGGTTGGAATCCTGCGCGAACAACTAGATCTGCGACGTAAAGCATCGAAAGAGGCGTCTGCTCGGCCGGCTTCAACACAATCGTATTTCCAGTAGCAAGAGCCGGACCCAGCTTCCACGCCGCCATCAAGACAGGATAGTTCCAGGGAATTATCTGGCCACAGACTCCGATCGGCTGTTTGACCGTATAGGCAAACTTTTTGGAATGCGTCGGAATCGTTTGGCCGTGAAGTTTGTCTGCCCAACCGGCGTAGTAACGGATGCAACGGATGGCAGCAGGGAGCTCGAGGTTGAGAACCGAAGTGTACGGTTTGCCAGCGTTCCAGGATTCCAAGGTTGCTAGGACCTCTTGGTTCTGTTCCATCAGATCTGCAAGCCTGGTCATCATCGCTCCTCTTTCGGTGCCCGAGATGTTACGCCATGACGGATTATTGAGGGCTCGCTGGGCTGCTTGGACAGCACGATCGATATCGTCCGCATTTGCTGCATCGACTTGGCAGATTTCTACTTCGGTGCTATCTTGGGTTAGTCTACAGACGCTTTCATGCGCGGCTCTCCATCCTCGCTGGGTTACTGACGTGGGATCGATAGGCCTCAAGCTGTCGCTACCAGTTGACGAGACGAACTTATTGTCTATGAAGAGCCCTCGGTTGAGTGATATTTGTCGACCATTGGGAGCCGTGAGATCCAGCTTAGCTCTTAATTCAGACATTTCAAAAGATGTCTACTGGTTGTGGACAGTCGGTATGAGTTGCAAGCGGGCAGGACAAGATCTCTGACCAAGCGAGCGACTGAAACCGCGATAAGTACCTCTATGATGTATGCGTGCCATATATCAACTATGTCAAGCTTATGAGTGCTTTTCCCCCTTGTCTTAACTCTGTATTCTGCACTCGGCACCACAATACGAGCCCCGTCGCCTTGGAGTCTTGCACGAGAATCGCGGCTCGACTTGCCTGATTATGCCTAGTACCTAATACTACGGAGCACTTGCGTGAAATTGACCGGTCTCGCTGTCTGACCAAGTGGGGTCCGACCGGAGGGTTAACCGGTGAGTTTTGACGTCAGTGCAACTGACAAGGGCATTTGGTGATCCATTATCTTTGCTAGAGGATTCGTGTCACTGCTTGGCCCTTGAGGCATCCCATCTGCCGATTGTGTGCCTGGACACCTTGTTTCTCAGCCAGATCGAAAAATACTGGATGGCCTTCCCCCAGACTCCGATTCATGTCGACGGACCACCCGTTTCAGCGTGTCTTGGTCTTGCATAGCCAAGCCAGGCTAGAGTTGTCATAGGGCCGGCGTGAATGCTTAAAAATAAACGCCCGGTTCGAGGGGAAACTTGTCTACAGTGAACACCTGGAGACTGGCCGTCATAAGATGATTAGATAGCCCGGCAACCTATCCATGAACGCAACCCCGTGACCCCCTGCTTTTCCGGTGAATCCAAAGGCAAGCACTGCCCATATCACATCCTTGCTACAGGCACACGGTGCCCCTTTTCCCCAGCACTTAGTGCACCATGGCGTCAACGTCCTCAGCCGGCACACTTTTGGTAAATGGCCATATCTTTACCAAAGGCGGCACGGGCCTAGATGGGTAGCCGGAATTTGCGGATAGCATATTTGTGCAAGATGGAATAATCAAATCCATAGGGCCAAGAGACGAGCTGTCTACCAAACACCAGCATGAGACAGCCCACACTCAAGACCTCGACGGCAAGATGGTTCTCCCCGGGTTCGTCGATGGGCACATACACCTCCTTCAGCTCGGTCAGTCACCCCAAAAGGTCAGCCTCGACTATAGTCGGTCACTCGAGGAAATCGTCGAGACGATTCGGTCTTTTGCCAAGGCTAATCCCGACCTGCCGAGGATCCTCGCCATGGGTTGGGCCATGAACCTGACTCCGAATGGTGTGCATGCAAAGACTCTTGATGAGATCGATTCTCGCCCAATGTATGTCGATGCCCTTGATTTCCACTCTGTCTGGTGCAATTCGGCCGCAATCGCTGAGATGGGGGTTGGGGATATGCCGAATCTTGAAGGAGGCGAGATTCAACACTACGACGACGGGTCTCCAACTGGTTTTCTCGGCGAGAATGCTGCCATCGGCATCGTTGGGCCTTTCCTTGCTCAGATTCTCACCAAGAGTCAGCGAATGCAGTGTATGCTACAAGCACTCGAGGCTTATAGCGCCTCCGGCTATACAGGCGCGGTTGAGATGGCCATGGACGAAATAGCTTGGGATGCACTCTCCACTCTCTTTTCCGGACGGCCAGATATTGCCGTACGAATGACAGTTTATTAGCTCATAAAGCCGGACATAGATGCTTCGCTGCGGCGCCAGGTCGATCGTGCAGTTGAACTTCATCACCAATTCAGCCGGGAAACCTCGCCGAACCTCACCGTCACTATCAATCTCATCTGTGATGGCACAATTGATGTCTGTACAGCGTACCTATCTGAGCCCTATGCAGTTGCGCCGTCTGCACCGCCCCTATGGACGAATGAACAGCTCGTCCAAGTTGTGCGGCAAGCTTCCGAGGCAGGTCTACCAATTGCTTTGCATGCCATCGGAGACAAGGCAATCCACACTGCTATCAATGTCTTGGAAACGCATACAAAACCCCGTAGCCGTCACCGCATCGAGCACTTTAACCCTAACCCTAACCCTGAAGATGCCAAGCGACTGGGAGGTCTGGGCATCACGGCCTCAATCCAGCCAGTTCACGCAGACGCCATGATTCTGGTCGACTGGCCACGTCTCATCGGCACGCACTGCTGCAAGCAAGCCTTTGCATGTAGAGACTTTGCTGATTCTGGAGCTCTTCTTGCTATCGGAAGTGATACTCCTACAGCACCGTAGGATCCTTTGCGGAATCTTTATGTGGCGACGACAAGACGGCCCGCGCGACAGCCTAAGTGGACGACCACCGTCAACGAGAACTTTCGTTTGGGGCTTTGTGAGGCTGCGATAGTAGCCACACTTGGTGTAGCAAAGAGTTTGTTTTCTGAAGACCGCGTGGGGAGCCCGGAGGTGGGTAAAGCCGCCGACTTTGCCGTGTTGAACCTCGAATGGGATGCTGAGAAGTTGCCCGGTGCGTCGGTGGAGGAGACGTTGTTCAACGGAAAACGAGTTTACCAAGAGACTAGGCTGTAGGAAATGGCCTCTCATTTACATCAAGATCCATAGCACACTTACCAAGATGTGCATTGGCTTAGATGTGGGGGAAAGGTCTAGGCTGTTAGGTACGCTTAAGAACGTAGCCTTTGCCTGACCTCGGGCTTTATCATCTTTTGCAGATCATGAGGTATACTTTACATTTGACCTGGAACTCCAAATAGATCCATCAAACTTTCACGGATTAATCTTCGCCTGTTGTAGACTTCTGACGACGGTCTTGTTTATCCCTCTATGGAACATCGGTCACCTATTGTGGTCCACCCTGCTCACAGACCCGAATATCTTCCTCATTGAAGTCATAGTATTATTGTATCTCGGCTTCACAATCAGACCTTGCCAATGTAGATGCGTTATTCATCTAATTTCTTCTCTCGGGTGGTTATCGAGAAGGAGGATGAGTTTGTTCGGAAGTAGTCGCGGATGAAGAAGATTATCGAGGTGGATGTCTACCAAGAATTTAAAGAGGCGTAGACGAGATCACCTGTAAGTGGTATCAAAAGGCCCCTTTGAAAGGAAGCCATCGATGACAGACTACGAGATTAGGCAGGGGATGTTCACTTGATGATAGCAAAAGGAGTCTGAGATAGAATTGATTCGATCAATGCCAACGCTTGGCACGGAAGATTTATTACGCTCCCCGGACGGCATTAACATTCCCTATGACGAAGCAGCAGGTCAATCTTCCTAGTCGGGAGAGAGGAAAGACGTGAATCAGAGAGTAGAACCTCTAATACATTCCCGCAAGAATCACACCGGCCACCACGCCAACCATGCCAAGAGAGCCTGTCTGTCGAGAGCCCGGAGAATCGCCCTCTGTACTGGTTGCCCCACTCTGTTCGCCGGTTCCTGTGCTTGTTTCTTCGTTCTGTGTGCTGGTTTCCTGGCTCCCTTCTCCGTCCTTGTCCCCTTGAGTGCTCTTGCTCTCAGTCTCAGTCTTATCCTTGTCCTTGTCATCTTCTTCGGTGATCTGTGCAGCAAGCGTGCTGCACACATTCGGCCCAACAGGCACAATTTCTCCCACCAGAGGCTCCTTGCTACATGCAGTCCAAATCTCCCTGTACTGTGGGATGTTCTTACTCTGCCAGCTCGTCCAACTCGACGCCCACTCTGAGAAGAGCGCGGCTGGAGAGCCGGTCACGACGGGGAGTCGACAGGGGTCCTGAGTGTTGTGATACTCCCCAATAGCAAAGGAGACGGCGATGTTGGAGATGGCCTCACCTGGCGCAGGTGCGCCGGTCATCTTGGCTATGACAGACGACAAGACTCGTTGACATGGGGTTTGGTAAGGTGATATGGGGCCTGAGGGGCGCTCCGTGGTAGTTGGAGTTTGCGCAGCGACTTGCAGGAGGCCATTGGCGATGATAAGAAAGACTTGAGTGATGTGCATGGTGGGTTTGGGCCAAAACTGAGATGGGTGATGAGTTTGACGAGATCTCTAATAAGCAAATGTCTCTCCTTTTATGCAAAAATGAGCCCTCAGTCATCACATGGCATCGTGTAGACTGAAGGCGGAGGCCTCGTGTTGAACATCACCGCCAGGACCAAAGACTCATCAATCGGGCAAAACCATGCGCCTAGCATTGTGATGATGATGCCAATACCTCAGAACAGGTTGAGATTCTTTCCTTGTCTACTCAGTAGAGCCTTGGCGTGGAGGCGCAGCAATCGCAACGCGCATTGCTAAGCCCCATTCTCAGTTGAAAAGAGCGCCGACAGCTCACGATGATTCGATTGATAAAGTTCCATGTGTCTTCTGATTTGTTGATGCACTGGACAGTATCTTGCCTGATTGAGGGGAAGGGAGGCGGTGCTTCGAAAAGGCTGCCGACGAGCATCCCGGCATAGAATTTATGCTGATTCTGGAAATCACCGAGATGGAGAGATAACAAGACTAAGGATTTCACGTCATGTGTAAATGACATTCGCAAGAAATCTCCAAAGCCAAGGTGCTTGGTACTCCTCAGCTGGTGAAAGGGAAACATGGGTCCTACCCTCGACAGGAAATAGCCAAGACGCAAACTCATGTCAGCGGAGGCCCTTACTGCGAAGACTGCCCTGTTAGCGGCAACGGCCAGGGCGAGTTAAATTTGACGTCCATTGAGCTGATCCGACCTGCGACTGCCCAAGACCTCCATGCTCATTCCAAGTCATGACTGCGCGCTTCATCGTTGGGAGCGGGTGAAACAATGTAAGAATTGCAACAAAGAGGTAAAGTCTTGCCGAGTTTCATGGCCACTCTTTTAACACAAAAGGCACGGGAAGTACGGTATCGGTGATGTTATATGTACGCTGTAACGTGAAGAGTACTTTTTCACTCCCTTTTGAGGCATGGATAGAGTTGGGGCATTTGCAGATATTGTCAACTCAATGTAAAGTTCACTGAAAGTAAAATCCTTTTGGCACAACAAGCTGGCCACCAACCAACCTTCTACGCGTATTACGCCGACCCAGAGTTTCTCAAAGTGTCGAGTACCAATGAATACTTCACAACACACAGAGGAATGCGTGTGCATTACCGATCCGCTGTCGCTTTGGTTCCAGGACTTTGGATGGTTGAATGATTGTCCGGTAAGGGACCCTGCTGCCGATCAAGGTGAAAGGTGATAAAGAGTTGTGGATTTATCTCGTCGAAGCACGGTGATAGAAAAACAATGAAAACTGGCCTACAATCAGAAACCGCAATATAACCCGGATAGGCGTTATGGCATGTTCCATTCCGGTATGTGTTGATAACTGTGTTCTTTGCTACTACAGCTAATGTCCTATTTAGAGCCAGCACCAAGGTCGAAGAAGAAGGAGGAGGGGGAAAATTGAATCCCACAGTCCCATTAACCGTCTCACATCACGGCCCTTATAGAGAGTTCATGCGTAACAAAAGGCACGAGGCCTCCATAAACCTTCAAACCAGCTGGATAAAGCCATTTCACCGAGGTCTGGTAACATTGGCGCACTAATTTCAACCAATTAGAAACTCTCTGATCTGTTTCAAATGCCCTCGCTTTCGTCGTTGTGTTCGGGATACCATCTCCTTTGCTGTAGTTATATCACTCAGGCAGCAGGTAATCTGAGTTTGGCCAAAACCGGGAGCTCTACCATTACGAGCTTTCTTGTTGATAGTCCACATGTGAGGTCTTCAATTCCGAATAACTTTGCTTTTGCATGCTTGAAAAATTTAGACACCTTCTCTTGCGAGAACATTGTCCTGAGTTGTTACTTAAAAGACTTGACGCACTCCCACCTTCTCTATGCAATCAGTTCTTTGTCTACCACTTCCATTATTTCGAGTTCGAATAACCACGTCAACGCCAACGATAAAAAAACAGCACTCTTCCACACTCAATTATCAACATGGCACCATCTACCTTTCACTCATTCCCGATGCTGCCACCCGAACTTCGGCTAGATATTTGGGAACTGGCAGTTCATCTGACGGATGGGAAACATGGCTTGCACCACTTTACTATCATTTAGCTAGGAGACGACGCTTGGGAAAGCTTTCAACTGCCACATCCTTACTCAACATGGCGGCCTCAACACATAGCCACCGTCCCCACCAATGACAACAAATCCGTCTACCTCTGGGACGCGGGACTTTGAACGGCGTGCGTGGAGTCAAGGGATGTCATGATGAAGCACTTCAAAGTGGGCCAGTGGGATATGAGACGGCGCCATGGCGGAACGAGGCCTGATATTGCACCTTTTCGATGGAAGCACGAGCTGAGCCAAGGAGGAGATGTCAGCTACCCAGCCAAGGCGACGGCTCGGCGAGGGCATGAGGAATGGCAGCTCATGGTCCGACCGATCATGGACATGTTTTACTTTAAGAGCAAAGACTGGCAATTTGCTCGAGGTTGGCTGGGTTGGGTAGACTTCTTTGCCAACATTCCTTTTACGAGCTCCAGGTTTGCCCACATTCCAATGAAGAACATCGCCATCGAGTTCGACCCAAGTTAGAACATCGACTTTCCTCGAAATATATCCGACTTGGTCAAGGAGTCTTCTGCCAGAGGTTTTATTGCCAATGCCATGTTTACTTTGGCCAGGGACCACCTTTTTGACTCGGTGTGCTTCGAGGTCTGGTTAATTGACCTGTCCGCTCGCTGGAGCCCAGAAAAAGGCAGACTCTGTCATCCGGCTTTTTACGATTACGAACAGGATTTTGTGGGAGTGAGGCCGGGACAGGTAGGGTTTCCTGGGTACGAAAACACGGTCGCGTACTTTATTGACCTTCTCTCTGGTCTTCGTGATGATGCATTTACAGAAGTTTCTAGGGATCCATCATGGATTCGCTCTGGGGGTTGGACGAAAGGTCACATCAGGGTGCTTGCTTGTCCGGGCAAGCAACTGGATAAGGATGATGGGTGGATCTGGAAGGAGTAGAATGGATGAAATTAATTGGAATTTGCATTTACACTCTCCATGATACCTGTTGGACGACGTTTTTGCGGTGAATTTATGTTAAGCTCGGCGCATGACCCCAAGAAGCGTATCAGGCTGGTTTGCGTCCTAAACACTAACGAGCACCGGCATGCTTTGATGTCCGTACAAGCTCAGAATGAAACATTTTTCACTAGGTAGTGTCGTGCGGACTAACCAATGTGCCATGGGGTTTACTGGTCTCTGAACCCGTCGGCGAAAGAAAGAGATCATGATTGTCACAAGCACTTACTCCAGCGTCACCATCGAGTCAACCCGCGATCTCTTCCCAGAAGCAAAGTTCGCTCTCAGCCATCTGAGCGAGATGGAGTCAAGATCTTGAGGTGACGTCGTGTCACTGGCGTGCCCTCGAGGCTCTCAATCCTTGTCAATGACGTCGATTCTCAACTGCTGATTGGCTTCCGTAGCTCAGTTGGTTAGAGCGTCGTACTAATACTTTAGTTTACACTATAATATCGGTGATGCGGTCTAACTTTACCTTGAGCTCTAAGAGATTATCTGCGGCGGCTTTATAGTCCATAATATTATGAGTGGCTTCGAGGAGATAGGTCTTTCTGTCCCTGCTAACGGCCGAGATATTATCAGCATACCTTAGGCAAAGCAGAAGTCAACCTTGGCGATGCTAATTGCGGCCCTGACCTCCCCAAAGAAAGTCGCTTTATTAGTGCCCGAGAAGTTAGGAGTAATATCCGTAATAAATATATGCCTCTTTCTCTATGGTCGAGAATATACTCGCCGAAACTATCACTCTTTCATACTTCGCTAAGTCTCATATCAAAGATCGCTATGCCTACTTGAACGCTGCTAATAATAAGAGGAAGGGTCGCTCTTTTATGAAGCCCTCCGGGCAATATATCAACAATATTATGGCGAAGCCGACTAAGAGGAGTCTTCCCGAGAAGACGAAGAAGGAGAAGCAGGCTGATCTCGCCCGGCAGCGGCGAGAGGCGAAGAAGATAAGGTAACAACACTTAGAGAGCCTCAAAGACGAGTGAAGGAGGGATAAGAAGCATAATATTCACGGCACAGGAAGACCGAGCACTCTCAACTTCAAGCAGTAGATAAAGCACACTAGAAGAGAGGATAATATGATCTCTAACGTACATGTATAGCAAGT